>JAMKPZ010000732.1:0-106554 GCA_024699675.1 Amphibolis antarctica
TAAATTTATGGTTTTTAGATTTTGACATGCAAAAAAAAAAAAAAAACTAGACATGCACAAATAATAATAGTTTATTATTTTCTTATATTGATAATATTGCTTTTTATATTTAGAAAAATACAAATATCGTTATCCTTCATTAGAGATTATAAATTATTGGTTGCCATTGACAAATCTTACGGAGAATTGAAAAATAGTAGAAAAGTTGAGTGCATAGATAATCAACAAGGTGAACTGCGTAGATAACCAGATCGTTTACACAGATTGAAATTAAAAGTATATAAAAGAAGAATTTACACGAAAAAATCTTATCGAATAATGTTATTAAAAAAATAAATTTTTTTTTTTGACGAAGGTTAAACTTAAAAAGATATAATTATAAATTTATAAAA
Organism: Amphibolis antarctica; assembly: GCA_024699675.1. NCBI lineage: Eukaryota > Viridiplantae > Streptophyta > Magnoliopsida > Alismatales > Cymodoceaceae > Amphibolis > Amphibolis antarctica. Next base: position 393 of record JAMKPZ010000732.1, read on the forward strand.
AAATTGAATAATATTTTCAGTGAGTAAAGTCGTACCACTTCACGGTAAAAAAAGAAAAGAAATGTTGTGCGAGACGCGGAATGAAATCACAATATTCACGATGAAAAAAGCGCATCGCGAAATGCGAACGCACGGCCTGCTTCGCCGCTGCCATATCTCTCCGCCCACTCGGCCACTCCGCTGCCGCCGCCGTTTTGGGGATGACACCACACCACCCCCGCCGCCACCACGACTCCCTTCGTTCTTCCCAAGCTCTCTCTGAACTTTGACCTTCCGATCTCCAATAAACCCTAGCCAAACCTCCCCCCGCCCGTTCTCCCCTTCACAGATCTTCGCCATGATGTTCGACGACCCCCGGTCCCACGGCGGCGCCTCGTACCGCGCCGCCTTCCTGTCCTCCTCAATTTCCTCCCTTACGGACTCCTCCGGCGCATCCTCTTCCCGGACCCCTCCTCGTCCCTCCACCTCGTCGCCCTCTTCCGCCAGCAGTCGCCTCCAAGCTCCCTCCGCTTCCTTCTCGCATAACGTTCGGATCGCGCTCGCCCTCGTACCCTGCGCCGCATTCCTTCTTGATCTCGGTGGGACGACAGTGCTGGCCGTGTTGACCGTCGGGCTGATGGTTTCCTACATACTAGATTCGCTAGGACTAAAGCCGGCGGCTTTCTTTGCCGTATGGTTCTCGCTTCTTGCCGCGCAGATTGCGTTTTTCGCCGTGTCGTCTGTTACTTTCCACTCGCTGTCTCTCACGGCGCTCGCAATGCTGTTGTGCGCGGAGACGAACTTCCTCCTTGGGGTCTGGTCTTCGCTGCAGTTCCGGTGGATGCAGATGGAGAGCCCATCGATCGTTGTTGCCCTAGAGAGACTTCTATTTGCGTGTATTCCAATTGCCGCACCCGCGATTTTTACGTGGGCGACGATATCTGCGGTGGGGATGCAGAATGCTGGATACTACTATATGATTTTCTCATGTGTTTTCTACTGGTTGTTTTCCATTCCCAGAATATCGTCATTCAAGTCGAAGCATGAGGCGGACAATCAGATTCTTGGTCCACTTGAGAGTTGCTTTCACACGCTTCACCTCCTTTTTTTGCCGTTGGCGTTTCACATCGGGTCTCACCATTCTGTTTTATTTGCATCTCCCTCGTCTGTTTGCGACTCGCTTCTGCTCTTTTTTATACCCTTTCTGTTCCAGCTCTTTGCATCCACCAGAGGTGCACTGTGGTGGGTCACAAACGATGCACATCAGATGCATAGCATCCGAGTCATGAATGGTGCTGTTGCCATGGTGGTGGTTGTGATCTCTCTGGAGATTAGAGTTGTGTTCCATTCGTTTAGTAGGTATTTGCATGCCCCACCTCCGGTGAATTATATTCTGGTGACATTGGTTATGCTTGGGGGTTCTGCTGCTGCTGGATCTTATGCAGTCGGGATGGTTGATGATGCTTTCAGTTCAGCAGCTTTTACATCTCTGATGGTTCTGATAAGTGGTGCTGCAGCTATTGTTGTTGGATTCCCCATATTGGTATGTGTTTAGCTTGTGCTCTGTCTTCCGTATTGTTAAATGTTCGAGGAACATACTTGAAGGATTACTGCACAATTTTTTTTCTTTGCATGAACTTCTAAATTTCCTTCATTAGTATATTATTCTGACTTCCTTTCATTATTAAAAGTTACAGATTTGATTAAACTGCTTAAAATGAATAATTTCTCTCCCGACTTGTCAGAGTTGACATTCAGTATTCAATTGGACATTGCATAACTCTTAAATAGCAAAAAGATACCTGCCTAATGGGTTATTGTTGTGAAAGATTAATTACAATCCAAGAACATAACATCATTAAGAATACCATGTGTTCTTTGCTATTCTCATTCACGCTTGGATCTTATTATTGTGGCAATGTTGTGCTAATAATGGCAGTGGAAAGTTCATGTGGGAAACATAGCTGTTTGCTAACTTGTTCTCAATCAACACATATGTAGTTCAGCTGTATAGCTGCATATTGTAGTTTTGTATGAAAGAGGATTGCTGTTTTACTTTGTAAAATCATCATACTTGCTATTAAATATGAATGCAATATAGTGTTATCAAGGTGGGTGCCTAGGCAGTGGCGCACCTTGACTTGTCTTAGTTGGGAGGGTCTTCTATTGGGTTTGTTTGTTTGTTTGGCTGCATATACATATTTGGAAGATTACTAGACTATACATAAATGTTGAAATATATGATTACATATTTTTGAAATTTATATTAGTATTATTTCACTTCATATTTTGATGTTATCTTAGATGCTTAAGATTATTTATGTACTTCAATGTTGTTTAGGAAATAATGGAGCCAAAAGAATATCTAATTACTATTAAATAATTGTAAATATATAATATATGGTTAATATATTTATATGGGTGCCGAGGCTTTTTGGCTTACTGACCAGGTGCCCATATATTGCACAAAATAAAAGATTTAAATATACGTTCTTCTGTATAAAACGTTTAACCTACATGTTTTCCCTATATCATGTTTTGAATACAATCTATATAATGTCCAAAATCCAAAATATTTCCAAAAAAATCCATACAATAATGCAACCAAATGGTAATGCAACAAAACAGTAATACATAAAAGTGCAGTAATAAAACATTGCAATGATATAGCAGGGGACTGACTGTAAAGTAAGAACATGTTGTCAATTTGATATACCAGGGGATGTACTATAAAACATTGCAATAATATACGCCTTGTTTGGAGAGAGTTCCAACTAGTTTCAAAAGTTGGATAGAGTTGAAGTTGAAAGTAGAGGTAGCAAAACAAACGAAGTTGGAATTACATAATAATTAGAGTGATGAAAGTTTATACGTTAGAGTTTGTGCAGTAATAATGGTGCTGGAAGTTTGTGTGGAGTTAAAGTTAGTGTTGAAGCAAACAAGGTCATAGAAACCTTCTTATCCAGCTGTCATGGATTGTAAACCGTACTTCACCATTCACAGAACAAGTGGACACAGAAACCTTGCTTTAACCAGTTATTGATTTTCAGAAAAAGAGATATCGTGCTATTATATAACTACAAACTGAAATTTCAATTGAAAAAACAATGCTCGATTAGTGTACAGAACAAGAATGGAAGAGTAAGGGCAAAACAAACATTCAAAAAATGTGTTGGAATATGAATGGAACATTCATCAGCAATTGGGAAAATTGAGATAGATGTTCCTTTCACCAGGAATGAGGCAATTCATTCATCAAAAAAATAGGGAAAATTGATCAGTGGAAAGGGAAAACCTACTATGATGGGATGAGGGAGACAATGGTGATGAATGCGAGCTGTAACAGTGATGAAACCAACATGCTTTAGGGAGGAAAAGGTCAATGATGATGACAAACCCATTGAGATGAAATCCTTGGTCCGATGGTGAAGAATAGAGTGTGTAGAGGATAACCACGAGGAAATTGCAAGTTGCAACAACAAAGAATAGTGTGTGCATGATGGCTGTGCGTAGAAAATGAGCTTGGAAGGACGGTTTTGCATGCAGAGGGTCAAGGTGTGATGGCAAAGAGACGAGTGTGTAGAAGCTTTCTTGATCTTTCAGAATGGGGGAGGTGGGAATGAGTTGAAATGTTAAATATTTATACGAAGGAAATTTTAGTTTCTCTATCACATAGATAACCTAATATTAGCTTAGTTATGATCTGGCAATCCGTGAGTAATACATCCATTTGAGCCTCTCTTATGCAATGATCTTTTTTGTGCAGCTAATTCCTCTTCCTATGATTTGTGGGTTCTGTTTGGCTCGATTTTTCACTAAGAAAAGCTTGACATCCTATTTTGGCTTTGTCGCATTGGCAAGCTTGATGGTTGCATGGTTTGTTATACACAACTTCTGGGATCTTAATATTTGGTTGGCTGGTATGCCACTCAAATCTTTCTGTAAGCTGATAGTTGCAAGTGTAATTATGGCATTGGCTGTTCCGGGTTTGGCACTTCTTCCACCAAAGCTTCAGTTTCTGACTGCAGTTGGTCTTATTGGTCATGCTTTGCTCCTTTGCTACATAGAAGATCGGTTTTTCAATTATACAAGTTTATATTATTTCAGTTTTGATGGAGATGTGATGTATCCAAGTTATGTGGTCATATTGACTAGTTTTCTGGGTTTGGCTCTGGCAAGGAGATTGGTTGTTGATCATAGGATTGGGCCAAAAGCATTTTGGATTTTGGCATGCTTGTACTCCTCAAAGATAGTAATATTGTTTATTACATCCAGATCAGTTCAATGGGTGTCAGCATTGCTGCTATTGGCTATCTCTCCACCATTGCTTCTTTACAAGTATGTGAATTGCCTTCCTGTTTTTAGGGTTTTATCTTTTTAAATAGTTAAAAAACTTGTATCTGGTTACGGTTCTAATTGATGGTTATGTTTGAATCAGTTTGATTCTCTTGAGTGCTACTTGCTGCTCAAAAACATTCTATGGTTGCTAACATGCAATATCTACTTTTCCTTGAAAATATCGTTTTTTAGCCATTAGCACATCACAATTGTAATCTTCCCATATAGAGTGATAAAGTAATGACTTCTGTTATTTCCTTATAACATTTTTGCTTTCTATAATAGTTTAGCAGTTTTCTATTTACATGTCTGAATCACAAATGATTTTATAAATATATTTTTAAAATTTAACTGAAGGTTTTTCATGGTTTTCCATTAAGCAGTGATAGATCAAAAGTAGCTTCTAAAATGAAGCCCTGGCAAGGGTATGCTCATGCTGGGGTGGTAGCATTGTCGGCCTGGCTATTTCGGGAACCAATATTTGAAGCTCTTCAGTGGTGGAGTGGAAGACCACCTTCCGATGGGTTACTTTTGGGGTCTTACATTCTTTTAACAGGTCTTGCATGCATGCCAATTGTTGTCCTCCACTTTTCTCACAATCAGGTAAGAAGTTAACTAACTTCAGCTTTGTGATGGGATTTTGCTCTTCATCTAGTATTCTAGTATGCAATTTCATCAATAGTTCTCTTGAACTTCTAAATGAGAAGTGGAAATGGTCTTTTACTTTAATTCTTTGAATTAAAGTTTTCTTAAAACTGTATCCTAATTTTCCTTTTATACTGAATTAAGTAAAAATGGAAGACATTTGTCAATGTGAATAATTCATTTTATAAAATTTTCATTTTCTAGCTATATTATTTGATTCTATAATTTTAAAGCATGTTAAAATTCCTGATGTTTTTTGCTAAAAAGAATAGTCCTGATGTTTAAGTGTTTGTCATGTGCGCTTGCAGTTAACTATATGCCTTTTCTGGTCCATGCATTGATCTTTGAGCAAGTAAAAATGGAAAACATTAGTTAATGCGAATAATCCATTTTATAAAATTTTCACTTTTCTATTAACTTATTTGTTTCCAAAATTTGCCAAAGAATTTTAAATTTCCTGATGTTTTCTACTAAAAATAATAGTTATGGTATTGAATAGTTTGACATGTTTGGTTGCAGTCAGTTGTATGCCTTGTTTGACACATACATTGTTACACCTGATCAAGCCAGGTCATATGGTTCTCAGCATTGTGACTTTTGTGACTTAGGCCAGAAAGTTTCATTTGTTTGGCATATATGTTCAAATTAGGCTACTTGTTCTGTGTTTGTTGGGTACCATATGCTATTTATTAGGCATTCCAAACATGCATGTTATTTTAAGGTGAGTTGATTAAAACTTATTGTTGGTAGCCACATGATTGTCAGCTCCATTCATGCACTATGCAACGAAGTTAATGGAAGTACCATTAACGAATTGTAACCTGCATTGTACCATCACGTGTGTTGCCTACTTTTTGTAGTTGTTGTGACAAACAGATTGTAGTGTATACCATTCAAGAGGCTCATACATTAGCAACAAAAGCTGCCAATTTATTTATCAACACAGATGTCATGTGGTGGAATCTAAAATGTTTCATGGTGACTGAGAGGTCACAGTTTCAATTCATGGATGCAACCTTTCTATCCTGGTGTGAGGTGACAGACATATTGACCTGCTCCCAGTCCTTATTTCAATGGAAGCTTTGGGCCCTACGTTTACCCTTTATCAATGACACTTTCATAAAAGAACATATTGCCCTATGGCATGGCTTGGTGGTTTGTGAGTCAGCAGATGAAACTTAGATATTGATTTCCAATATCAAATCCCCTTGCGTACATGGTATTGTTAGCTCTAAAATATCACATTTAGGATGCTTGGGTTTTTAAAATTGGGTAAAGGATCACATTGTTATATTTTGTAGTGTGATCATATTTGATATGAGAGGATTAATAATAATGGAAATATATCCTTGTTTATCATTCAATTCAGATCTCATTTTTTCTTTACTCAGGTCATAAATAACATAAATTCATGTTACATGCGTTCTTCTTTCATTTCACAGATGATGTAAATCTAAGATAGACGATGTAATATATTGTTAAACGTTACAATTGTATGATTTATTATAAAGTTCAGGATAGTTGAGTGATATACCATTTTATAAAGTTTAAGATACGAACATGATAATTACTCTTTTTTCTGAAAATAAGAGTAGCACAATTTTCTTCCTTCATAACTTTTTTGATCTCGTGAGCACTTTTATTTCGTTCCAACTTCTAACACTGTTTTCTTCATTTGCAGTCAGCAAAAAGGGCTCTCGTACTTGTGGTGGCGACAGGTCTTCTTTTAGTTTTCATGCAACCTCCTATTCCTCTTGCATGGGCATACAGATCAGACTTGATCAAATCAGCACACCAACCTCTTGATGACATATCCATATACGGCTTTATTGCATCAAAGCCTTCATGGCCAGCATGGCTACTTATTATTACAATCTTGCTAACATTAGCAGCGATTACATCCATAATTCCCATCAAGTATATCACAGAATTGAGAGCACTCTATGCAATTGGGGTGGGAACGACTCTAGGAATTTACATTTGCAGTGAATATTTCTTCCAGTCTTTGCTTCTATATCCCCTTATTATTGCTGCTTTCATTTGTGCTTCCATCTTTGTTGTATTTACGCATCTCCCTTCTGCATCAAGCACGAGAATATTGCCCTGGTTGTTTGCTCTGCTAGTAGCCCTATTGCCAGTGACATATCTAGTGGAAGGACAAATACGGACAAAAAGCATTGTAGAAGGTGAAGAGGGAGAAAAGTTTGCGACTTTGTTAGCCATTGAAGGAGCCAGAATGTCACTTTTGGGTCTATATGCCATGTTATTTATGATTATTGCTCTGGAGATAAAGTTTGAGTTGGCATCACTTTTGCGTGGAAAAGCTATTGAAAGAGGCATTTCACCTGACACAAGTGGCCAAAGCTCAGCTTTTCCATCAAAATTGAGACTTGCCAGGCAGCGAAGAGCATCTGCTGCACCCTCCTTCACCATCCGAAAATTGGCAGCTGAGGCTGCTTGGATGCCAGCAGTAGGCAACTTATCCACGGTAATGTGTTTTGTCATCTGTCTGATACTAAACATGTATCTCACTGGGGGATCAAATCGTGCCATATTTTTCCTAGCTCCTATATTGTTGCTTCTCAATCAGGATTCAGACTTATTTTCAGGCTTTGGAGACAGACAACGCTATTTCCCATTGACTCTGGTTATATCGGTGTACTTGGTTTTGATTGCCTTGTATAGGATATGGGAAGAAGTTTGGCATGGGGATGCTGGATGGGGTACGGAGATTGGGGGACCTGGTTGGTTTTTTGCTGTGAAAAACGTTGCTCTTCTTATGCTTACACTACCCAACCATATCCTATTCAACCGATTTATGTGGGACTACGTAAAGCAGACTGATTCGGTGTTGCTGTTGACAATGCCTCTTAATTTACCATCGATCATAATAACCGATATAGTTACAATAAGGGTTCTGGGGTTGTTGGGTGTTATTTTTTCTCTAGCACAGTACTTGATATCGAGGAGCATAAGAATCGCTGGTATGAAGTTCATCTGAAGGGACATCCAATTTACAGGTACGGCAATCTTCTTATCCTTCTTTGTTATTGTTATTAAATATTTTATCCAAGCTCACTTTTGCTTTCTCACTGTTGTGAACCACAGGCACATTTTGTGCTCTACTGCATGTGTTTGGATTTCATCATTCAATACGCCGAGTGAAACAAACATCTGGTTAGGAAAAATTCGCTTAGGCGGTCGTGGACAAATCATTTTTGTATACTTTGAAGTAGAAACCTTAAGAGCACGTACAAGAGATTTTAGCTGCTACAAGTACCTGATCATGTGATTGACTGTGCCCAATGGGCAATTTCAAGTGCCATCTCTTTGTTCCGAATTATTTGTCTTACTAACAGAAAAATGTCTTCACTTGATTTCAGCCTTTTCTGACTTTCTGGATATGGGTTGATTGAAATTTTGTTGTTGGTCGCTGTAGAAAATGTCTCATCTAATTTTGCCTTCAGAGAAAAGGCATGGTGTCAATTCAAGGGTTAAAGCAGGAGTTCATGTCTGCGTGACTGCGTCCGGTCAAGTTGCTGCGAACTACCCGGTCGCCTGGGTTGCATCAAATCCACAGAAGACCATGGGATCCGTTGTTTTGTGAAGTAACAGATGAAGTCTTTTGATCAACTTGACAAAGGGATGGATAAAGGGCATGGAGATGCTTGCAGCCTTGCACAAAGATGATCCCCAAAATGGATTATAGAAAATCCCACACATCATAAGGCACAAATGGCATCGGCGGTAGATAAAACTTGCATTTGATAGAAGTTTTTAAAATTTTGTGAGCGAGAAAAAGTAATTGTTTTAACTTTTTAAAAGTAACGATTGTCTCAATGTTCTTATACTCAAATCAGGTGGCGTTAAAAAGTATGAAAAAGTTACATTAAGAATTATATTTTTAATATTAAAATTTATTTTTTAATGTTGATATAATTAAATATTATTATGAGAAAATATAAAAAAAATGATTGAAAAATTCTTACATCATCCCAAAGTCATCAAGCGAGTTATAGAGAAGAGAATTCACTTATGAACAAGCAAAAGATATCAACCATTTTCAAAATGCCTTTGTGATGTTGGGGATTGGTGGGGATATCATTACAGTAACTTCCCTTGAAATTTGTATTTTTTTTTAAAGTAAAAAGTAGGAGTATAAAAAATTTTAAATTTAGAGCTACAGACAGCAAATTTTAAAAATGGAGTTCATGTTCAATTGTTTTTTTTTCTTTTTTTTAAGAGTATTACTGTATTAATAAGTCCAAAATAGTAGTTTATATCAACAGTATGCATTTCCAATACAACATAACAAAATGCACTGAAAAGAGTTTCTTTCAACATCAAAAAATCAACTTATACGATGATTAATTAAACATCATCCATTTAATCTCCTTATCTTCTAGGTACTTCAGAGATGGAGTTAGTTGAAGCAACTTCAATAGGAGCAACTGGTAAAACCACTTATAGATTAACTTCGTCAGACTTTTTAGAATCCAAACTTTCTAATCAACACATAGCAAAATTAAAACTTTTAGTAACTATGTTAGTAAAAGAAAAAATTTGATTAAAAAAAAAACATTGTTCCTATTAATCCAAATAGAATAACAGTAAGTTAATATTAGTGAGTTTCACATTTTCAGACCATAGTCTGCAGAACAATTGTGAATAGTAAAAGAAAAGAAATTTGCCACCGGTAGATTGAGGAGGGATGGGAAAGTATTAACATTTTTAAATAAACTGCATTCCAAGGTTCATGTTCAATTGTTACCTTTTACTTTATCCTTCTTCGGCAGTAGTTATTTTTGTCCTTTCTTGTAGATTTTTTTTAAACTTGATTTTGTATCTTTGTTAAAGATTTTTCTTTAAGTTGTGATTACTTATCTAACTTTACTGACCGCCTGAGGGATGGTACAAAGTCAGTGTTCAGCTTTCAAATTTATCGTTCATCCTTATCATCACGTTTGCCTGTTCCTTCTGCTCTCACCTTACTCTCTGATTCATCTACACAAAACACCTTGATTTACTGGTTCCCACTCATCCACATCTGCCGGTTGGGATCCCCGTAAGGCTGTATTCGTGCTTCTGTTAAGATATGGTGGAAGTGGTCTTTGCATTTTTATGGAGTTAAATTGATATCAAATATGATTCGGGTTAAAGATGATAAAATCTCTGCATGTCTAGAAGTTAAATATTATACGTCTATTGGGAAAACAAATCGTACGGAGGTTTACATTACATGTTGAATTCAGAATGGTAACTCAGCTAAAATTCATTATTCTTAACGATCCAAAGTGATATCATAGTAATTAAGAAACTTCTAATATGGTAAAATTATCTTAATATAATAATTGTCAAAAAAAATAAAATAATACAAGAGCATTAGTTGAAGCACTGCGCAAGATAATGGAACCAACTATATGACAAATGCATTGAATCAAGAAAAAAAAATTGATTATGTGGTAGTTGACAGGGGCAATGATTGGATTGAAAATTCTACTGTAGATGTTAGGAGAGTTGTACTTGTACAAACTGGAGAAGGTTAATGAGCATAAAGATATTGAAAAGGTGGTAGTAGATGCAGGCAATAATACATCTTCCTCCTCCAAGATATTCCTTCCTAATTCAAATTCAGTACACATAAAACATTTCATATGGCACAAAATCATTGCACACTCAAACAATGGATATATTATGATGAGATGTATCCAAGACACATACTTCACAAATCTCCAAACAATGAACAAGGACAATGATTTCTCTCACCCTCCCTCTCCATTTTTCTTCCTCTTCACACAGCATTAATTCCAATCATATCCTTGATAACATCCATTGTTAGACTTGACACTACTCCAATAGAGACAAAAGTGTCCACTGCCTTGAGCTACATTTGAGAAGCTCTACATGGAAGGTTTAGGGTCCTTGCTCCCGTACACAATCCAATTCCAACTTGGGTTCCTTGGGAGAAAAGTATCCTGTCCAAAACCAACAATGCCCAACTACTTCATACATAAAAATTCCATGTAGCCAATCGGGATCATGATTCGGATTGTTGGTGGTGTTGTTTTTTTTTGATAATTATTATAATTATAGTATATTAACTAACTTTCGAATTTAAGATCATAAATTTTAGTAGATATCACTTTAATGGTATTGTTATTGTTGGTGGTGTTGTTGCTTGAATAAAAGAGCGAAACCGAAGGAAAGGGGAAAATGTTTTCTAGGGATTGGGATTTTGGGATTGTCGTACCGATACGTAGGTGCAGGTGGGGACGACGGGGAGGGAGTTCGTCCTGGCGTGCTCGAAGGCGGCGGCGCAGAGGAGGGCCGCGACACCTTGCCCTCGCTTGGTCCTGGGCACGTAGGTGTGGACCATGTCCATCACAGCCACCTCCTCCGTCGCTGCTCCACCTCCCGTCATGGTCCGGATGTGGTACCGCAGGAAGGCCTCCCTGTCTTCCGTCTCGAACCTGCCATACCTCTCGTTCCACACCACCTTGGTTGCTGCCGCCTCCTCCGGCGTCCATCCCGATGGCCCGCGTACGGACGCCATGCTTCTGTGTATCGCCGTGCGGCGCAGAAAAGTGTGGGGTTTTTTTTCATGCAAAATAATATCACATTTTCGCAGTTATAATTTTACTGAATTTTGAATTTAAAGGGGTTTGTACATCTGAATTTTTTTTTTAAATTATTATTAAAATATTTTTAAAATTTTTAAAATTAAATATAAATTTTTTGAAATTTTCATAAGATATATAAATAGTCTTATAAAATTTTTCATTTTCACATTTTTAATATTTTAATAATAATTTTTTTAAATTTTCTTTTTCTTTGATTATTAGTGAATACAAATCTTATCTTAATATCTTACGAGGTTTCTTAAAGAATATTAATTTAACGTATTTTTAAAAAATTATTACTTTAAAATAATTTTACTATATTAATAAAATTTTAAATTTTAAATAAAAATTTAATAAAAAATTTCTCGATTAGTAAGATACCACTTTAGTGATATCAAACGTATTGATTTAGTTAATTTTAAATTATAGTAGTATAATATTATTAAGTTATGTATATTATAGTGTAAGATAGTTGCATACAATTTAAGTTATCGATGACTTCATATATAAATAATTAATTATATCATTTAAATTTATGTTTAATTAATTAAATAATGTCTTAACGAAATTAATTTTTTAATGATCAAATTCCAAAGAAGATTGTTAAATATACATATATATATATGTGTACATTTATCGATATGCATATTTAAATTTAATTAAATTTTGTAGGGTTAATTCTTGTTCACAAATTACGGTGCATTATTTCACTCGTGAAAGATTCAAATTATTTACATGCTCTTCTATTAATAAAATATTGCTGCCCTTTATTTTATGGTTTTTGTGTCCTTTTCATCCTTTTCCTCTTCTTATCTACATTTTAACCTAATTTTAAAAGAACCATTTTATTACACGTACTCAAAAAAGTCTAAAATAATATATTAAATTTAATTACAATACGCCATTTTATATTATTAAAATTATTTATGAAAAAATAATGACGTCAGTACAAGAAGCAACATGTGCAGAACATGGTCGTAAAATTCATGAGCAGGTAAAAATATTAAAAATGAATTTAGTACAACGTGTTTTGAAAATTACAATAAAAACGAGGCAAACGACTGTATTCATATTTTTCTATTTTGAAAATCTCAAGATAAAAATAATAATATTTAACTAATTAAAGTGTGTACAAAGAATAAAGTTAACGTAACTACGCAAAGTTAATCTAAGTAATATTTTACTAATCAAATGCATATTTTTTTTAAATTGAACATATTTAAGGAACCATGTGTACGTGGAATTAGATGAAAATAAAGTATTAAAAATTTATTTTTTAGTCAAAATTAAATTCGGTGAAATTGAATTGAATGAAGATGTATTTGTGTATTTTATGGAATTGAATAAAATTTAAAATTTTAACGTTTGTGTTAAAGTTGGACAAAATTGAATTTTATTTTTTATTTTAAGAATATTAAAAAATTAATATATTTTAAAATTTAATTATTTATATAATAGATTTTTTTTGAGATATAAACGTTGCAGGGTGGAGGAATTCCTCTTAATTTACAAGAAGTAAATCAAAATTGAATTTTGGATCTTTTTATAAGAATTTTATTTAATTTTGTAAATGAATTAAATTTTGTTAAAAAAAAATCACACAAATGTTTGAATTGAACGAAATTAAATTTTCTTTAATTTCGTTTGTATAAACTCTACTTAACCTTAGGATTTGTACTTTTGGAATTAGACAGAAATGATGAAAATTTTGATATATAATTTTTTATTGTTTTTAAAAATACAAATCTTCTCATTTGTATTTTAAAAATTAGTAAAAAATTATATAAACGGATAGAAAATAATAGTAAAAACTTTAGTGTATATGTGCTAACAGCAGGCGAAATTGAAAACCGCTTCTTGCACTGTACACGTCTTTACATTTTTTCGCTCTTCATTGCATCATATATATATATATATATTTCAATCTACGCTACCGCATGATTTCCAAATATGTCCATATTATTAAATATATGCATTGTGATAGGTATACAATAAAAAATCAATTTTACAGTTAAATTAAATTGGGAAAATACTTTCGCAGGTGTGAGATAAGTATATTAATTAAGGTTAAAATGATGGACATTTACACCTTTTATACCCATTAAAAAATTCGAAGATTTGGGGCACGAAAGGAGACAGATCACCCAATCCAATATCGCCCTCCGTCAGGGCCGAAACAGAAAGCGGCCCTTCTCCCTCCGGCCGCTTCTGTCACCTACCAAATCCTTCCCTTCCCTCCTCGCCCCGACGATCCTTCAATCCCCATTGGATCGCTAGCACCTCCGTGCTGGATTGTAGGTATCGATTCTCCCGCCTCCTCACCCCCCGATCGTATCATCGCACGTGAATTCCTCGGAGATTTCGTCCGTCGTCCCGACCCCGAGGTCGTTGGCTTTCGTACCGATATGTTGCTTGTTTTAATTTACTTGCTGGGATGTTGGCGTTGGAAAGCTCTGATTTTTGGTGAAAGGTGTAGGGTGTTGCTCGATGATGACCCCATTGGTGAATGGTTAGTGCAAAGTAGTGTGAATTGATTTCTGGGTGTAGGTTGGAAGGGAGTGCATGTGAGTAAGAAATGTTGGTGGCGTGTTTTTGTTTTTTATGAAGGTAGTGGCGGTGGTTTTTTAGTTTGGTGGATTTAGCGTGTTCGTGCTACTTCAACCAACGATTAGTGGCTATCCAAGTGAATGCGATATTACTTGTGTCGGTGCTTTTGGAATTCCCAGGACACGTTTTGCTAGAGATAGGAGGATTTTGCGGATTTTCAATCAGCACGTCAAAATTCTCCCACATATTGTTTTCCTTGGTAGCCATCTTTAATACATATTAGATATCATTAGCACTTCTTTTAAATTTTTTATTTATGGAGACATAAATTTAGAAAAGTAAGAATTTGTTGATATTGGAGAGGCAAGCAAGCTTTTGTTCACTCACCGAGAGATACTCATTTGATATTAAAAGACAATATTAGTGAGCAATCAGTTACCGCAAGATCTATTTTTTCTTTGCAGAATGCTTACATGATTTGTTCCTCAAAAAGTTCTGCGGTTTGGCAGTTGGCACATTATCAAACGGTCTCATGGGTGCATTTTGTTGCTGCCCATTTATAGAAGAATTCGATGATTATGCGCATCCAAGTAATTTCGTATATAGACATTGCATGTGCCTGCGGTACTTTTTTCATCAGTTATTCACTGGGGTATTTTCTTTTCTTTTACATTAAGTTGTTGCATTCCTAACAAATTTACTAGTCTGATGCTTACATTTCCTTTTCCTTGGTGTAGAGAAGGGATCCCTTCATCACCAGGTTCTTCTTCATCTTGAATTTTGATCTTTATGAGCTTGTTGCATGTCTCAAGTCTTTATTTGGATGTTTTTGTCTTGCTTTGCACTTTCTTCAGTTTCCTGTGATTAATACGTATTTTCTACTTAAATATATCATTAAGTTTTGTTTCATTAAAATCTCATAAGAAAGATTTTCCTAACAATATTTGGAGAACCTTGTTAGGGAGGTTGATCATCTAATTAAAGGCAAGTTGACAATGGCCAAATGTTGGCTGTTACTGACAGTTGCTTTCGTCTTATGGTCCATCTGGTTAACTCAAAATGCTGTGGTGTTTAATCATGAGTCCTGTTAGGTAGAAGACACCATCTTCTCAGCCAACATTAATTCCTCAGATTCAATGTCATTAAGATTCCCTCAAAAGTGCCATTAGTTCGCCACAAAAGTACAAAAACACTCTGATACACTCATCTGTAGGGTAGCTGCAAGTGGGTAAAGAGAGGGAAAAAGATAGTCCTTAACTGCATCTCCAGCCCAATGGCCCCTCTAAAATCTAATCAAATTCCTATTTCGCACTGTCAATTGTGTTCCACACCTCATCACTTGTTCTGCTACCAAGATACCACTCCAAAGAGTTAACATTACCCACATGTGCCCCTGCACCCACCCAACTACTACGATACCATTTCCCTAAGACCTTTTTCCAATATGTAAGCCGACACTCTTGAAATGAAGTGGACTTTCAGAATAAAGCCAGCTCACATTCGTGCATTCTGGACATGGCAATGGGCTTCTGCATGTTTTGGATGTCTAATTTGTAATTTTTCCTTTTCCTTTTTGTTGTATTTTCCAGCCCTGATTGAGGCAATCAGGATTTGTTCTTTGGATGAATCTTATTTGGAACGAGAATCACGCCACTCTTATTCAAAAAAATGATGCTCTTGAATTGACTTTATGGATTCCATTTCCATTTGTGTTTAATCTTAAAGTTTTAGACCCATGTGTTGTGACTTTTTATTGAATATGTATTTGAATCTTTGTAACATTTTTCTAGTTTTTCTCCATTATCCCACTGTTCTAATTTTCACGTTTCTGTCATGTCTTTTAAAAGTTTCTCCGAGTATTTCCCCCTAACGTAAACTTTATTGTAGATCGACTCATTGTTTCAAAGACTTGATGATGGTCATGATGCAATATCCTCAGTACATGAGCAAACTCCTATGACATCAACAGACCTAGACACATCAGGCAGCAATATGACATCAAGAACCTTCCATCTTGTCCCTCGTCCTGCTCCATTTGATACTGATCCTCATTACTCTCACTTACAGCATGAGGGCTTGGTCCTGAGGCATGAGAAATCTCTAAGTCATCTGCAGGAAAAGATCCAAGGCCTTAGAAGAAGCAGCAGTAGTAGCTCGGGCTCAGATCATCTAGGCTTTGGTAGGAAAAGAATTGCTGCTGACTCTGAAGAAGCATGTAAAGCTACTTATTTTGGCATAGATAAAACAGTAAACCTCAAATCATCCTATGCTATGAATTGTGCTGTTGATGGATCTGAAGAGGAGGATGTGTGCCCCACGTGCCTTGAAGGTAATCCTTCTAGCAACCAAATTGATGATTTTCCCCTGATGTATTATAACTGAATCTTAAATATGACAAGATATTTGCATATTTTGTAGACTTGCAGTAATATACTTTGTGCTTGAAGTGTTTTTTGTTAATTTTGTAGCCTAGATGGTTATATTGATTATGTTAGGCACTTGAACAATGCACAATCTTTGAGTTCTTATTATCTAAAATTATACTCATGAACTCTTTATTGGCTATTTTATTTTGTAGAATACACTGATGAGAATCCAAAGATTGTTACTCAATGTTCACATCATTTTCATCTTGGCTGTATATATGAATGGATGGAAAGGAGTGATAATTGTCCAATTTGTGGAAAGGTATTGGTCATCTGTCAAACAGTCTTCTCAGCATTTCACATTTCTCCTCTCACTTGTTTAATCTGTATTTCCTAGCATATTTCTCATTAGTTATGCATGCTTAAATTGTTGATATGGTAATAATAATTTAATATGTTTCAGTAAGAAGATAACGATATATAAAGATAGTGGTTGGAATTTGAAGAAAATAGAGTTGAACAAAAAAGTAACCAGTCTCCCTATTCCCTAAATTTGCAGAATTGAATGCCATCCATATTTAGTTCTGCAATTTTCCTTGTTTTTGGATTTTTACATTAGTAACTGTGTTTGAAAGTAGATAATAGAATGATATTGTTATTATTGTTCTGAGAAAGTACATTCTCCTATATAAGAGAACCATTGCATAACGTTGAGAGGAGAAATGGTCTAGTTAGGATCTATCATCTATGTAAGAATCTATTTATTCTATCAAGATCCATTTATTCTAACATTCCTTTAAGGAAGAGCTTAGGATGCATTAAACTCAAATACACATGAAACACAGAAATGACTTGAAACAGAAGTAAATAGTCAGCAGTAAGCACTAAGAATGCAAAAGTAAGTGGTTGAACTAGTTGCACAAAGAATGGTCAATTACGTTGACCGTTGTGATTAATAGAAGTCAATCACATTTTCACAGTAGGAGACACAGGCATCGATCAGTTTGACTTGGTCAAGATTATTTCATTAGGTTTGGTTAATAGCACTCATCACATGAGCAAGACATGTTCGACAAGCTCAAACGTAAGTACTTGCGAAGTACCTGCAAACACTTTCTAGCAACCTTGAACCTTCCCTTTTATGGGATATTCCTTTTTTTTCACTTAATTTTCGTTTCTTTAAAACCAAATCATTGTTTTCTGTTCACTTTTTATTTTATCTTCTCCTACATCCTTTTATTCATTTGTTTTCTTCTTTATTTGCTTTTTGTATGCAACCAAATAACTGATCTTCCTCTTCTCCTCCAAAACCATTTTTCTAAAGCACAACTAGAGGAGGTGTCCTATTGCCACCACTAGATTGATCATATTGTAACACTTAAATGAAAAAACACTGCCTACCATTGAGAAGCTATATAAGAAGGGTAGAGGATAATGATCATGCTTATCAAGGTAAGTCACCTTGAGTTATAGGGTCGAACAAAGTGAGTGAGCTCACCTTGACAAGTCTCCAAATAGTAAGATTTAATCAATGAATCAGTTTTGGTTGTCTTGATACACTTTGATCACCTTAATCACCTTGGTTGTCTTACTGAGATTTGAAATTTTTAATGATGTTTATTTTTTATCTTTTGGTGTTTTATTTTGCTCTAATGTTTTATACTTTAATTTTTGTTTCAGTTCTTTGACATCTCTTTCTTTCCCTTTTTATTATTCTCCACTATTTCTATATCCTTCATCTCATCTTGGCACTTATTTCTTGCCTCTTTTTTCTTCTTTTCCTTTATGTCTTCATCTTCATTTTTTTTTAAATTTTTTGTGCTAATACATGAGTTTGTCTTTTTATCCTCAAATACATAGAAATTTATCCTTATCTCTCTTCACATTTTTCTATTCACACACATGCTAAAGAAACCATATATACTACCAAAATCCTCTTTATTTTTAGAAATTGTTAAATATTCAATTATAAAATATGATTAGAAGGCATATATAAAGTATATTGACATTAATATTTTACTTTTTTATGCATTGTAGTTTTTCAATGAATATTCATTATTGTCTTGTTATGCATGGATTTCTTTTTATAATTTATCATCTTCGATTGGACTTTTGCATCGCCTTTCATCTTTAACCTCAAGATTTTCAAGGGGTGTTGCGTTGAGTACTTTAGTAATGGCAATGATGTGCGAACATGGGTGTCTTTGATACGCATTTTCTTTTTCTTGATCTCTCCCTTGCAACAAAATCACGTGGATACCACAATAAAGAGATGTGAACCTATAAGAGGGTTTGAAAATTTCATCAGTGCTTTCTAAAGGAGTTGGGAAGGATGGAGACAGCAAGGAAAAGACCAGGAAGGTTTGCTAACAATGTTGGAAGCCTTGGAGAAGTCAACAAATGTGAAGGCTTACTCTTTTATAGTCAGTCTCAAACTTGGACAAAGGAAGAAGATTAGCATTGGGTAAATATTGAGCTGCAAAAACTTGTTAACCATTAATGAACATGAATCTTAAAGATAATTGGTTGGAGTGTACTCCTTTTAGTGACACATTGCATTGAATCTCAAGTGCAATGAAAAGAAAACTAGCTAGGAGGCCAAAACATGTACTAGTTAGGAGAAGAGAATTGATTAATATAGAAGTAGAAGAAGTAGAGGAGAATTTAAAATCACTTGGTTAGGAATTGTGAAAAAAATTTTAAATTTACGTAATTTAATCAAATATTTGAGTATCGATTGAAATATATGGAAGAAAATGATTCATATAACTAATCTCATGTTGTTGGATTATGGTTCAGATTATTTTTGTATGTAACCTAATTGTAAATACCATTGTTATGTGATAAGTTTCATAACAAAAATGATGAATAGGAGACCGGCAATTGTTGAAGATGGAAATAAGAGCGACTATGACAAATCTTGCCCCACATTGGAATTGATAATAATAGTCGCTATTAGGGTTAGGGACGAAGAATGAAGAGGGGAGGAGGATTGACAATAGTGGTATGAGGTAGGTTTGATGGCGGCTAAATGATCTTGAACTTGAAAATCCACACTATCACAATGATATGGTGGGGATTGCTAGGGTTTTCTCTCTTATTTGCATCTTTGATAGGTGTTAAGTGGTGTTGGAAAAAAATGAATATTTATTGTTATTCATCAAGGTGGAAAATGCCAAAATGGTAAGATTTAGATAACGAGGTATTCATTGATAGATGGATAATTAATCACTTTCTAAAATGTTCAATGTATATTATTCTTTGTATCCAAGTGTACCTTGTAATAAATGTCAATGTGATTATTGTAGTCACAATAGCTTCCTTTGTGAATACATTTGGACTTGGGAATACATTTGATTTGAATCAATTGACATAACCACCTTGACTTTGACAATAATAAGGTAGGAAGAAGACGTGACCATTGTCCATTGACCATTGTCAATATGTGAAATTACATTCCACTCAAAAAGGTGAGAAATGGTAAATATGTAGATGGATACCTGATCCATTTAAATTATTCAAGAGAATAAATTTTACTTATAAGTGACAGTTATAGTTGCATTAATGTGCTTTTTGCGCAGCTTTAAATGAAACCCTTTTCTAGTCATTCCAGTTTGGTTCTATTTATTTGGAGAATTTGTGATCTTTTAAAGATGAGTTGTAACCGTAGCTACTCTATCATAAAGCTGTTGAAGTACTTGTGTCAAAGGAAGGTGACATTGAGTAGTCTAGAGTGATGTTTGGATGGTGGAAGTGCTCCTACACATGATTTCATATTTTTACCCTTCCGCATAAAAAATATCTAATAAAATGCCCAAAAGCAGCTGGATCCTTAGGTCATTTCATAACCATAAGCAGCTTCACCCAATAGGTGTCATATGTTGACCACCCACCATTTCTTAAATGCACATTGGAGGGAGGGCAGGAAGATATGCACTCTTCATTGCGGACGGACAGGTTGGGCAGAGGGATCCTCTCTTTGTTGGAGTCTTTTACTGTGTGGAGCTGAAAAGTTTCAAAATAAACACAGCCAAAGTAACCATCTGGTTATCCATTCAAAATCGAGTATTCTTAGATAT
This sequence comes from Amphibolis antarctica, assembly GCA_024699675.1. NCBI lineage: Eukaryota > Viridiplantae > Streptophyta > Magnoliopsida > Alismatales > Cymodoceaceae > Amphibolis > Amphibolis antarctica. The sequence goes on from JAMKPZ010000732.1 coordinate 20,967, forward strand.
AAATTATAAATTCCTTTTCTGCTGTTTCTACAGTTTGACAATGAACAATAACATTACTGTATGTCTAGTAACGTGTTAACTTCCAAGAATTTCGGGTAGATCGAAGAAACAAAAGCCTTTTATCTTGCTTATTCTCATTTTAGCAATAGAAACTCTAGACGTTTGGGGAATTTGATCAATTCCTGATGCACATCTACTCCATTGGTTTCTATTTGTAGGAGATGGAATTCTGTGAGAGCCCATGATTTGGTGTGGTGATGTTCAACCGCATAAAGGAGCTGAAGAATTGGAAAATGAGGGAGTGATTGTATATAAAATCCTTCGTTGATACCCACATCATATCATGGTTAATAATAAAGCATAGAGCTAAAGAAAACGATTTCTCCCTACCAATAATATATGTAAGCGGTGGGAGTATTGCTGTCCTACATTTTCTTCACATCCACGAACGAATAATTGTGTACTGAAATCTCAATTTGCAGGCTTTTTCGACTTTACATTTGTTTATGGCCGAACTTGTTGTCAAGGAAAATTCTCCTTCAAGATAAAATTTCCTTTTTGAGGCTTTCGCAAGTGATTTGTTTCTGCTTGGTTACCGGACTTTGATCTTATATGGTTCCATTTACAGAAACCTATAATGACATCACTTTACAGGTACAAGGGATGAGCTGAAGGTCTTGAATGACCATTCCTTAAGCCATTCACCTGTAGTTGTTAACTCTTATCTTGCACGATTTTAATTCTTGAAACCATGAATCTGATCCTACTGGCATATAGGAATTGAACTTTTAAGAGAGATTTACGAGGTACGAGAATTGATAAGAAATGATAGAAAATAATAATTTATCTATTTTACTATTTTCTATCCTTTCTTATATTTTGTAAAGATATAAACCTTTCCTTACAATCATTTGCCTTAGCGAAGTTTGGAAATGTTCATTAAATTTGGCTATTGAATCGAAATCGCAACATCTTTTATCGCTGGGAAGTGTACTTTTAAGATTTGTTTGTGTATTTAGAAATGAGGAAAAATAAAATGATGAGAATTTTAGAATAGATAGATATGGAAATGATGAAAAATTGTAAAATGAGAGTTATTTGTGTACGTACAAGAATTGAGAGTAATTTCAAATTTTGGAGATTTGTCGAGTATTTGTGTATTACGAGAATTAATAGAAAAGTTTAATATTAAAATTTCTTAAATTTTGAAATAATGAAAATTATTAAAAATTTAATTTTTATAAAAAATATATTCATTAATCTCATTAATATGAAAAAAATACTTCATCATAATATTATTTTATTTTTATTTTAACAAAATTTAATAACAATAATAATAATTTCTTTTTTATTTTTATTTTATTTTTTATATTTTCCTTTTTTTTCTTTTTTCTTTCGTTTTCGTCACTGAAAATCCTATCATAATGATGAACAACAATGACATAAGTGCAGCGATACTCAAAAGAGGTAAGGCAACGGTGGCAGTCACGTGTGCAGTGTGTACAGACGCTTGAGGAGGTGAGGCCAAAGGAAGAACAAATGGTGAGACTCGCATAGGGAGTATATGTAAGCAAGGACAAGGTAGATGTGCGGTGGCAACGATGTTGCTGGAAGGAAAAGGGCTCTCGATTTCTAGTGAAAGCTCGTTGTGGAGATTTACTGACAAAGTCGTTACTGGTGAAAGTTTGTTGATGTTTCACTCGTATCATTGGTCAAGGGTTTTTTCTCAAAGATTTGTGAGGGGGGAGGGTGGGAAATGTTCGATTGAGAAATGAGAAGTATTTTAATAGGTTTGAAAATCATAAAAAATGATTTTTTTAATACACAAACAACTCTTAAACATTGATAAATGAGAATTGACATTCTTATGAATTCCTTTTCCAAAAATTTTAAATACACAAACACCCACTTAATATTAAATGTGAAAAATGACCAATATGAAAAAAATGGTTAATTGTTAGAAATGAAGCTTCCACATTTTCCACTTGGGTGCCAGCTTTTTCTTCAAAATCTGGTCGACTGATTTCCTTTGCGTTTCTATTGTTCAACTTCAACATTTGAAGAAAAATAATCGAACTCATGAAATTACGAAAATTTTAGACAACGGAATGGAAGTATAGACGGGAAATATGAAAAAATAAACGACAAAAAACCCAGAACTTTGAGCAAAAAAATAAATATCTTATGTTAGAATAGTTTTACATTGATAAATATAAAAAATAAATTAAATTTAATATATAAATTTTATTTTTTTACTTATAATCAATCACTTTTAAGATAAAATTTTAACATAATATCAAAGTTAATTCATATACATCCATTTGTAGATACTTATAAGCATAACAAATTAAAGATAAGCTAAAAAAGAAGTGTTAAAATAACCTTACATTAATAAATATATAAAATAAATTAACTTTAATATATAAAAAATTCTTCTATTATTAATTTTATTTTCACATCTAAAACGCTTGTGATCGGTGTAGATGACCTTTCTGTTATCTCGTTGCGGAGGCAGGCACAACACGTGGAACATGATTTTATTTTCGCAAAACTTGTGTTCAGCGAATTGTTAACGAACGCTAATCAAATGATGTCTTGATCATTCTATCGTGTCACTCTTCATTATTATTTAGAGGTTTTCTTTCTATAAACTTTCATGATAATTTTTGTTTAGAGTGTTTAGAGTGACATATTAAATTTAAATTTAATATATTATTTTATAATATCAAATACATGATTCACATTTCACAATAGAAATGGTAATGCCATCCAATTAAAGTAATGAAACAAAAAATGTGGCCGTGCTATTTACACAAAGGTAAAATGACGCATTAAAAATAAATTAGATATATTATTTTCAAAAAAGTACAATAAAAATAATGTCACCAACACGTCTACACTCACATTTTTCTCAGTTATTTAACTATTTTTCAAAGCTAAGGTTTGGATGGAGTTCATTCACATTATTGACTATTGTTGATGATAGCAGAAGCAGAAGTGCTTTCACATGAAATCCAATTGAGGGCCTGATATATCACAGTGGAGGGGATGAAAATACCGTTCACTCTCCAAGTGAGAATTTTATGCTCTCCTTGTATTATAAATTCGACACAAATATATAAATCAAGCTAACCAACCCTAAGTAGCAATTATTTGACTTTGGAGGAGCCTTGGGTGATTGGTGAAGTTGTTCTATCGTACACCTACCGTCTTAAACGTGAAGCAAAGGATGGCGAATGGGAATCTTTCTGCCTGGGGGCCCGGAATATGACATTAGGAGAGCAGAGACGAACCTCATTTGGCCCTCAATTGCCACACTAAGGGTACATCTGTAAGTGAAGTCAGAGAAATTAAAATTGAAAGTAATGAAATAAATAATGTCAAAATATTTATATGAAATTAGAATTGAGGTTACACCAAACGGACCTTTGACGGTAATGGCTTCACCCTCAATTATGGCATCAATAAAGTGATAAGAATCTGACCTTCGACAATAATTGAGCAAATGCTCAATTAGAAATCAACTCTCGCCGTTTGTTTGGCACAAAGATGAAGACCACCAACCTTGACATATGTCAGTTGAGTGATGAGGAATTAATCCTTGATAAGCATTGGCAAGGGGCTAAACAGGTTCTTAACAGATGTTCAGCGATGATTTGAGCCATTCAGAGCAACCATTATAATTAGGATCCAAACGTCTGTCATTGTAAAACGCTACTTGATAGCCTGAAAAGGGAACAAGAAGATTACCTTTCTTCCTGGTGCAGACGAAAATTTGCACAACCAGTGAAGAGATTAGGCACAACAGCATCAGAATCAATTACCTCGCCTGAGTCAAGGGGCAAACGCGATTGAAAAGTTTGCTATATCATTAATGCACTGGTCTCGCAAGGTTCCAACTTTATAACGTTGAGAGATTAACATTTTAACATCAGTAACCATGCAGCAGACATGGGCATCATACAGATAATGCTACAGAGTCCAATCCAAAAAAGAATGGGGAACTTATATTTTGACTGAACAAAGAAAAAGAGGTGAAATTTACAAGCCGGAGGATAACCGGCAGGCACGGTGATGTCAATAATCTTCATAGCTTAAATGGGTGGTAAGGCCGGAGAACAAAGAGACTGTTGTCCTCTCATTTGATCCTCTTTGTCCCTACCATGCTTTCAGGTCAGCGACTGGACCCGCAGTCCAGTTCAGCACCCTCTCAGATGGCTTCAAATATATGTCCTTACTGTGTGGCAGCTTCCTAGCAAGCCCATTCAATATCTGATGGAAAGCATCCCCAGGTTGGGCAGGTTGTGGGAATAACATTGCCTGCTTCATTGAAGGATTGGCAAGCAATCGTTGCTTCCTAAGTATGACTTCTGGGGGAATTGATGTCAATATGGTGTCCAGCTTTGGGACGTCCTCTTCAGCAACAAACACACCTATTTCCTCCCAAGGAATTGCATCAGCAAAAGGCAGCACTATATCATCTGCTATGATTACCGGAATGCATCCGAAAATCACTCCCTCCACAAGTCTTGGACTCCAGGGAGCCCAGCCTAAAGGGCACAAGCAAAAAATAGCTCGTTGCATGTCTTCATAATATGTTGTTGGATGTTCCGTGGATATGTCAAAGAGAGGGTTGTCCTTGAAGTTCTCCCAAACAGATGCACGGGCACCTCTGTACAAATGAAAAATGAAACATAAAATGAGCGTAGGTAATGCGTGTCGTAACATCTATAAAAAACCACATCTACACTGACAGTTTTATACAAGCACAGACGTAAAAGCCTGCAAGGTTGTCCCAATAAAGGTTTACACAGATACCTTGCATAATAACCACCTTCGGGATCATTTCCCACATCATAAAATAGACCGCGGAAATAAACAAATATTGAACGAGGAATGTTGGCAGGAATCAGGTGTGCTTGCATCTTTTGTGGAGGAGCATATGGAGGAATTATTATAGAACCCTCTTTTAAGCAGACGTGGTGCTTTTGTCCAAACGTCTGGACTAAAGTCGCACGCTTGAGCAAATGAAGAATTCCACGCTCGATAGCTTTCTCTTCCTGCCAGGTGATCAGATAAAACCAATTTGTCGGAATCTATAATTCCTTCTTAAGGGAGCCATTTTTAATTTAATAAATCAATGTGGAATTTTCACCTGATAATGAAAGCATGCACCGAAATCATGAGGAACAACAAAAAAGTGATCTGCACCTTCTGTTCTATTCCAATAAGGCCACTTCGAGGATATCAATTGGATAGCACTCCTCATCATTCGAGGTGACTTAAAGGGCAAAGGAAGTCCACTTGGAGTTAAATCACAAGTACTGTATACAGGTGTATAGAACCAATCAGCTTCTTTAGGATCTAGAGTTCGGACAGGACTAGAAAGCAAGAATCGCTGCATGAAAATCTCTGCAGCAAACATATGACTGAGGCATCTTGGATCCTTCTGCAAGATTCTCTTGTTATATTTGCTAGGCAAGTCATACACAAACACCTTCAACTTTCCAACAGGGTCATCTTCAAGAACATCCCCAGCACTTCCTATGATTAACAAAATCAGTCGAAAATGAGAACCGATTCTTCCATAAATACAAAATACATCACCCACAGAAAGAAAAAAGCTTTCATATTGTGTGCAATGTGGTGGTATCAAACAAAGGTTGCCCAAAAAGTTCCTTAAAACTAAATTCCACTCTTGCAAATAAATTAAACATGCAAAGTGAAGTAAATTGTTGTTCCTACTAAAGAAAAATCACTATAAAACTCTAAAAATTAAACAACAAAGAAAACAAAGTTGCAGTGCTGGTCAGCAAAGCTAGATTTTCAGCTGATTGATCTGACCGAGACAAAGGTAGTATATCAATTATAATTGCTTAGAATCAACATGAGACAGAACCACAACAAGAAATAATGGTAACAAGAAAACATCCATGACAAGAAGCAGAACCTATGGTAACAGTGTTAACAAACAATAGCAGTATTTCCATTGGTAGCATTCAGTGAGAAAACCACCAATATCACTAACAAAGCTAGAAGCAATAAAATAGTGTGATGAATCACGGCAATATTAGCAGAATGAAGCAGGACAAGCCAAAGGAAAAAAAAAAGGGAGTGGAGTAACGTTGATACTGTAAGTAGCAAATGGTGGAGAAGTCATATCAGCATCCAGCACGAATGGATGTGATTTTGACCTATTAAATCTCATGTTACTGGCAAAAAGCTAAGCATTCCAACAAAAACAGCTGCAACAAATGTATCATAAAACCATAGAATCAAATGCATTAAGATATAAACAGCATATGCTTGAAGCACGACTGTATTAGACAAGAAAATGGCTTGAATTCGCTGGATTCCTAAGAAAGGTCAAGTGGTCCAGCATACTTCGGCAAAAACAAGCAAGAACAAATTTATTTTGGAGTTAAGTCATGGAAAGCATCCAATAAGATTTTATCATAGGCAAAATTTCAGTACTCAAATAGTAAAATAATTACAAGCAGCAAAGATTAACACTATATTCTTAAAGCTTTTGCAGAATGAGGATAAGCCAATATCATGTAATATCGTTCATCAACAGGAACACAGTTTCGGGCCATCAAACTAGTAATATTCTTAGTTGAATGTTTACCGAATAATTTATCTGTTGTATCAAACCGTGATACTTAGGAGTTCAGACTGTAATTCTATGACACAACTACTTTCCAGCGATTAACATAAAGAACGACCTGGATGTCAAACCAAAACCCATGAAAACACCTAAAAGCTATCAATTGTTGTGCAGTTCTTTCCCCAGAATGCCATCTAGCTATCTACTTCCAACTAAACTCAAACAAAATGATATTACCGCATTAATAACGCGAAGAAAAACACCAAATTACAAACTTGGTATTCCTCAAGATCTAATCAAACATTCATCGCATAGCGCAAAAGAAGCCCATTGTAACTTTCAATGTTCCACAGGACAAGATCCAAGCGCGGAACAAGCCAAAAAAGAAGAAAAAAGCAGCATAACCAAGAAACCTCACCTGAAATCCTCTCGGTCTGGAAGTTTTGATCAATCTCCTCGGCGCTGCCAACACCGGAAAAGGCGCCCGAAACAAGTAGAAGCAAGCACGCAAGCAGCAGCACCCAGAGCCCCATCTAACCACCGAAGAGCAAGGCAGGAGGGGGCGTAAGCGTGATGTGTGGGTTTTTTCCCAGACCCAAAACGGACCAAGAAAAATGGAATCCTTTTGGTATATATAAGCCAGAAAAGAAAGATCGTTGGGACGTCGGCGGCGGGCGGTGGTTGGGTATAGTAGGAGGAGGGTTGCTTGGTGTTGGGGCGTCGCAGGGGAGCAGCAGTAGAGGCGAGGGTTTCGGCCGCTGAGGAAGCGAAAAAGGAGGGAGGAGGCAGAAGCAGCGTTGTTTTCTGAATCGGGTGAGTTGTACACTCCAGAGCTTGGATTTGGTGGTCTTGTGGCGTTCGATGGAAGGTCAGATCTCGCAACTACCGCCGTATTATTTTTAATTTTCTAGATATATTATTAAACTTCGAAAATTAAATAGAATTAAAATTAAAATTAAAAATATATAAATTTATTTATTAAGATTTATAAAATAATAATGATATTAAAAATTAGGTTTTATTTTTTATTATAATTTTTTTATTATTTTGTCAATAAAATATTCTTTAGTGACATCACTAGAGTTACTTTTATAAAAGTACTTTAATTCAATAGTTTAGATTAAATCTAGATTATTTAAATTTTTTAATAACTCATTTAACTAGTATAACTTTGATCTTCCTTCGTGTATATCATAATCCCTATTGTTTAAATAATGTTCTTGAATTTACATCAATAAAACATTATGTTCGACTACCTCAGCAACGATATCTTCCCTTCCACCTTCATTAATTATGAAATTGTAGATATTTTTGTTAAAATTCTTGTAACATATTATCATATTTTTAAATTCCTTTTTTATTGTTCCTTAAATTTCTTTTTGATCTCTCTTTATTTATATATATAAAAAAGATTTAAAACTGAGTACACTAAAAAAAAATAATTCTAGTGAATATGTTAGAAAATTAGTTCCTTATTTTGTCATATGATGATTGTGATTCTGGCAGAAGACGAAATTATTTTATTTTTTCTATTGAGATGTCTTTTAAATTCATGATTTTTTAATCAACTAGGTTGACACAATCTAACACAGTCCAGTATGATCAAACCATGCCTAGATTAGTTTTCTGTGTTTACATGGTACAATACGAAAATAATTTTATAATTTTTTAAAAGTTGTATATGTTGTATATAATTTAGTAGTTTGAATTTATTAACAAGAGATGTATAATTGTAGATTTGAATTTTACTTTTAATCAATTTTTAATATTTATAAATTATATCAATATAATATAAAAATTTAATAAAATAAAAATAATTAAAAATTAAATTATATCAAACCTAATTTGACATCAACACAAATCTATATAGACTATACTTAAGCTAGTGACTGAACAATTAGACGCAACTTGAATAATATTATGCCTTAAAAAAAAATCGAACACATGTGATTGACATTTCTGCATGTAATGACGAAAATTTTGAAATTTTTTTTACATTTGATTATTAAATTCGTCATCGCCAAAGACTCCAACCCACATTTGAAATTTTTTTACATTGAAGTTTTAAATTCATGCCCAACCCACGAGACTAAATGCTGGGCGCCACCTAAACCAACCCACACCAAGACCTACTTTTGAAGATTATTTGAAAATCCGATCGCTAGAAAAATTTCACATATATCGGACATTATTGATTTAATGAGCATAAGAGACATTTTTCTGCACCATTTGTTGGACATTAATGAAGTCGTCGTTGCCGACGATCAATCCATTAACGGACGTGTACGACCCATGCACGTCAATCACGCACCTCACCGACGCACGAAAGAGAAAAGGAGGGCGACCGGCGACACCGACACGTCCGTCCCCTCAACGTCGATCGATCGGTGTCGTTTGGCGGAAGCTTGCACGTCAATCCATTAAGGTCTCGGGAGGGAGAGAGTGAAAGGTCAAGACGGTTTCTGTATATGAATCGGGCGAGACCGTAAGGACGAGAGGGTTGAGGGTAAATACGTAAGTTCACATTTCTGTGTGAACAGTGTTTACGTGCATAGGCGTCATTTGATAATGAGGGCGGAGAAGAGTCATGTAGCACGGTGACTATAAGACTAAAATAAGTTTGTATATTTACGAACAGTTTTTCTCAGAATTAAAAAGAAATAAGTTAAAATTAGTTGTGTGGATAGATTTAAAATTATATAATAAATTAAGTGATAAAAATTTATAAGTTAAAATTTATACAATAATCATGATATTTAAAGTAATTTTTAGAGTTAAAAAAAAATCTTGAAACTCATTTCAAAACAGCCCTATGCACGTGTGCTTTGGAAATTAGAGTAAATGGAAATTACCGGGAGTTTGTATTTTTAGAAATAACAACAAATAATGTAAAATGATAAAAATTAATATTCTTATATCGAAATCAATAAGTAAAATTGTGATCTTTATATATTACCTTGAATTTTTTTTCATTAGCTAATTAATTTTAATAAAGTAAAGTCTACGTTATATCATAGTTAGTCTATATTTGTTATATATAAGACATCTACTTTAACGATAAACTCAAAGTGTTAAGATATGTTGGGAAAAATAATCTCACATCATTAATGAAACTAAAACTTTTATATTATTTATAATTTTTTTTTTATTAGTCAATTAATTTTAATAAAATAAAATTTATATGATATCAAAATTAATTTACACATATTATACGTAAAATATTTGTAAAATATTTTAATAAGAGATTTACTGACGTCAGAGTAGAGTATGAAATAAATAATTTCACATCGAACTTATAAGTAAAATTAAGGTCTTTTCTCACTAATAATTGAAGTTTTATAAGATAAAATTCACACAAACCTTCCTACGTCCACGTCTGGCACACGGCTCTCGCCATAAAAAGCTTTCGAATTCGAACCGCGTACGTCGCCGACGGCCACGGTATTGCTCCGGCCATCTCCACCTCCAAGTGGTGCACGTAAGGCAACGACCGCAGCTTTCATTCAAAGCAGAGAGGGAGGGAGGGAGGAGCTTGTTCCTTCCCAACCATGGAAACTGCGTGCCCACAACTCCCTCTCCTTCTCTCTCATAGTTATAATTCTTCTTCTTCTGATGTATGATATTGCAGGAGGAACTAACTAGCCAAATAAGCAGAGAGGTTTTTCTCTAGTGTCCAGTTGAAGGGAAGGTCCGGCTGGCTTAAGCGTGTATGGGTTCTCTTGCTCATGTCGCCGGGGAATCGGAAGGAAGGTGGTGCAGCGAAGAGGAGAAGGAGAAGGTGAGAGAGATGAGGGCGTTGGTGGAGAAACAAGATCCCTCTTCTAAGGTAACAATTTTGCGTTCCTGGTGTTGTTTCTTGTCTTATTAATCGGAAATGGTAAGCTGTTTGGGGTTTCTCCTGTTCTTCGTTTTTTAGGGCTTGAATGCCTTGTGATCCATCCTTTGATTTGTGACAACAAGCACGCATCTCCGATATGAATTCAATTGAGTTCCCATTTCCAACGATTCTACACATGTTTTCCTTATCCTGTACTACTTTCCTCTGTACCGTAGAAGAAGAACAAAGCTTGGTATCTATGCCCTCCATTTTTTTCCATGTGCTTAGGTAGAACTGGTAGGGAGATTTTTTTTTGCTAGATAACTGGTACATTGCATTAGATAAGAAAGAACTTCAATTATGAAATCACAATCGACACCAACCAAAAAAGGTTCATATTATTTTTCTCCTCTACCTTGAACAATATCCACCTATTTCCTCAACGTTTCACCAGTTTGCTGCAGTAGAGACATCGAGAAAATTAGTTGCATGGACATTTCACTTGGAGTTGATTTCATTGAGATTTTCCACACTTTTACCAGAAGTAAGATGATCTAATCAAAAAGAAGAAAGAGAAATGATATATATTCATAGAATTTCGACAAAAAATGGCATTATTTCTTTTCACCCAAATGCTCCAAAAAAACATAAAACAATAGCATACCAACTTTTATTGGAAATAGGGAGATTAAGATTGAGAAGATAGAATAAATGAAATCATCCTTGAAGATGGATAACTCTTCTATTGCGCAACGTAAAATCCCAAAATTCAATGAGAAGAGACAACCAACAAGCAAGTATTTGCTATCTTTAAAATCAATATTACAATGAGAGATAGTATCTCCACACCAACCTCTTTTAATTAAGTTTTCTTTAATTAAAATTTTATTATTCATAACAAATCAGGCAAATATTTTGACTTTTAAAGGTACTTTGGATTTCCAAATTTGCTTGTAAAAATCAAATCTAACACCTCTATTTGAAAGCAAAGTGTAACAAAGTTTGGTAGAAATAAACAAACTTCTAAGGTGTTGAAATTCCAAGATATGGAGTAAGGTGTGTTGGAAGCTGAGAGAAGCTCCAAGGCTAAGTGGTGCACACTGGAATCCAAAAGATTCCCAATATTTCTTTTAAAAGATGAAGAATTAACAGCTTTTGCTCTACCATGATTTTTGGTTTTTACAACAAAGTAAATAAATCTGGAAAGCTACAATTAAGCTTATGATTTTCAAACTAGATATTTTTCCAAAGAAAAGACGAATTTCTGTCTAAAACTTTGAAGGAGCAGAAATTGTTTATAGTAGGATATAGGCCACGTATGATACTCCACAGAGGAGAGGAGGTAGTAGACATTTTATTAAGAACAGTACTCGATCCTCTATTGCCCATGTAAATGACCTTGAAAATCTCACACCAAAATGTCTTTGAAGTATTGTCAATAAAATGCCACACTAGTTTGCCCTTAAGGGCCATAGAAAAAATTCTAAGATTTAGAACTCTTGGACCACCAATTTTTTTTGGTTTGCATACTCTTTTGGGGTCCATCAGATGAATTCTTGTGGTGACATTAGGATAACTGGTAGGAAGATTACCTTCCATATGTTGTTGTCATTGCATTAAACACCTGCATTTTGAAAAAGTTGAGCACAATTATAGCTGCCGTTGGGATGGTTGGTGGTTGTGTCATAACAACACTGAAAGTGAAGTTCACATCTAACTTTTTTCTTGCTGAATTTGTGAACCACAATCAAATTCCAAACTGCTCAAGATCTATTATAGGAATTAGTGTGTATATAAAAAGAAAATAAGTTAGAATTCCCAATGCCATTATAAGTTTCCTAATAACATTATAATTTTTCTTATAAATATATAAAAGGATAAAAGCAACCATATAGATTTTATTATTGAATAATTATAAATACATGTTGAAATTCTTATTAAAATTATTAATGTAACACCTTTTTCATCTTTACTGGAAAAATTACGCTTCTAATAATTAACATATTCTCTTCTTTACAGGAGGAACTTGATTCAACACTACGAAGATTTCTCCAAGCACGTGACTGGGACATGGAGAAGGCCTATGAGATGTTTTCCAAGTACATGAAATGGAGAAGGCGTGAGGTTCCAAATGGCTTCATCTCTGAGACAGAGGTCTCAAATGAGCTTGCCCAGAAAAAGTTGTTTGCACAAGGGTTTGACAGGAAAGGGTGCCCCATTGGAGTCATCCTTGGGGGAAGACATCAATACACCAGAAGGGATTTGGATGAATTCAGAAGTAGGTTTGGCTAATTCACCAAGTTGGATAAATAACAAATCTTCTGTGATACCAAGTGCTCAAGTTACTTCTTGTTGTTGTTGTTGTTGGTGGTGGTGGTGGTGCAGGGGTATGTGTTTATGGACTGGACAAGTTATGTTCAAGGTGAGTTATCTGGTGTGGTGGTCATGAAGATCTGTTGCTAAATACTTGATATGTATGTTGGAAACATGTTGGTGAACTGGTCAAAAATAAAAATATGGATAGGTTAGTTCCATTAGATGATCAGCATGTTGCAGAAAGTTGTAATGTAACTAATGGTCATCAATTTGATCTTGATATCACAGGATGCCAACTCAGATAGAGAAGTTCACCTTCATTGCCGACGTCAAAGGCTGGCGATATGCTAATTGCGATATACGAGCATACACTGCTGCTATTGAAATCATGCAGGTAGATTGTTTAGAACAGGGTTAAATTTCTCCATCATAATTACGATAACACTGGAAATTTACATGGCAGAACTACTACCCAGAAAGACTTAACAAGGTGTTCATCGTTCATGCCCCTTACCTTTTCATGAAGGCCTGGAAGATCATATACCCATTCATAGACAACACCACCAAGAACAAGGTATGTTTGCCATCCATCCTACTATTTATACCCTTGATTGCCCTTTCCATGCAAAGTTACTTGTGTTAAAAATAATCCTACATTGAATAATTAGAAATCAAACATTATCAATTAAACAAGTCAGAAGTAAAGAAGAATGTTGAAAATAATATTATATCAAATAAGTGAAAACTAAATTTAAGTTTATATATATGTGTGTGTGTTAATATTTTCACCTATTTTCAATTAATTTTAAGTTTGAATTTCTTCGTAGTCCTCATGATCACACTAATCGTTGTTGCAGTTTATTTTTGTGGATGACAAGAATATAAAAAGAATATTGCTCCAGGACATTGAGGAGAACCAGCTTCCAGAAGAATACGGGGGGAAGATCCCACTAGTGCCGGTTGAGGATGCCTGAAATAGAATGAAGAATTTCAAGATGGTGTTAGCTGGCAAGACAAATGCCAGGAGGATATTGGTGATGGTTGTAGAATCAGAGTTTGTATTCTTCTCTCTTCCCTCTATCTACTCTCTCAGTGGTAGCACAATCAATGCTGAATGGATTCTGATGAAATATTTGTTGTTGAAATATTTGAACTTTTGAATAAGTAAATCCAAGCAGAAGTTACAGTTTCTTAACCAATACCGGTTAGCATGAAAATTTGGATAATATCGAAATCCTATCTTGACATTTAAATCTGAATAAAAGAATGGGTTCACTTTATTTGGATAATATCGAAATCCTATCGAAATAACTTTTTTTAAAAAAATTTATTACCAAAATAAAAAATCTTACAAATTATTAATTCAGCATATCTTAATTTTTCTAGGGTTTGTTTGATTAAATAAATAGTTATTATATTTTAAAAAGTGAAGTACCGTACATTTTTTTGAAAAAGGTAAGATTTAAGTACAAGTTAAAACCCCACCACCGTGAAGAAGTTCACGACAAAAGGCACAAAAAATGTCTGAAGAAATATAACAGAAATGAAAAATAAAGTAGACGAAGGCAAATAAGAATAAAGTTTAAAACAATTAAGTTTTTTTCAAAAAAATGAAGTTACAAACGTAAAGTTTATTTAATTAAGGGTATGTTTGTTGGTAGTTATTTTTACCAATAAAATTGAAGTTGAAGTTAGTTGTAAGAAGTTAATTGTATAATAATTATATAATAATTTAAGTGATAAAAATTAATATATTAAAATTTAATAATAATAATATAAAAATAATTTTAAAAATTTAAAAAAAGTATACTAAACGGAGCCTAAATAATTTTAAGGTGTTCATGGCTCTCACGTTATTTGTCGCGTTTCTGTCGTCGTTCGTTTTCCTCGCGATCCGTCCCCAGTTTCCCATCCTCTGTTCCGCCACCTGGGATAATCGGAGGGCAAACCCTAAGGAAGATGCTGAGGATCGCCGGACGACGGCTCGCCTCTCTCTCCTCGCGGTCGAATCCTGCCGCGTCCTTCATCCTCGCCAGGAGCCCCATCCACGGGGCGAACGGTTCGTCCGACGATTCCAGCCCATCCCTGAGATCTCTATCCGATCTATCGGCGTTCTTCGGACCTGCCAAAGGTATGCACGCACTATTTTTGTTTATGATTTTCGTCAGATATTGGTTTTTGGAGGATCCACCGTGCACGCCATCTGGTTAGTCTCTAAGCCTCTTTCCTTGGGTACATCAGGACCTTTCTTGCGGTTTTTAACATTGGAATTACAGATCGGTGAATATATTTTTCTTGCCACCAACGTGATGTTGAAATTTTGATCTTTTATTTGTTAATTTGGTTGTCTTTTCCCTTAGATACTCTGCGATGTTCTCTTTTGGTGGAATGGATGAAATTACTGAGTGGGAGAGAGGTTTTAGTTTCCCGTTTATCTGAAGATAATAAGGTCCCAAACTATACGGTGCTTCAAGGCTACGCTTTTTACAAACGCGTAGAGAAGCCTATGTCATTACTGGATTTTCCCCTAAATTATGTTTAAATTCTTATTTCCATGTTATAGCTGGTTCTCTCTAACATTGTTTTCCTACGCAATTTTGATAACACCGACCATTTTGTTTTGGTGGATTCGTGGTAGTTGTGTTCTAAATCAACCAAAGTGATGAAGAAAAAATATGCTTAAGGTATAAAATATCGGTATTGTATTGAGTATCAGTATTAAGAAAAAAATGAAAGGTATCAATTATAGAAGCATCAAGTATAAGTGGAAATATTTGTGAAGGCAGTGCAAAAACATGGAAACCCGCATCCTTGGTCAAAAATCAAAGATTTTTGACAAAAACTCTAGGATTAGATGAATTGACATTTGATGTGCATATAACATTACCTAAATTTAATTCATAGATATGAATAAGACACTACAGAGTACAGACTATCAATATTGATGTATGTATGCATGAAGAAACATCAAGAACGATAGTTAAGTGTTCATAAAATTTAAATATCGGTTTAATAGGTATTGCTTGCTTGATAGATGTTAGTGGCACTTCTTTCTTGATATATCTCTTCTCCCCCTAATGAATGGGACAGCTATCTCCACTTTGGAACTGCATGAATCTCTCCAGAAAGGATGAGCTCCTAAATTGGATGGTGTTAGGGCATTGAAGATTCTGAATTACATTAAATTGAAGTGTTATTTTTTGGTTGAGGAAACATTGACATACTAAGTTAATATTTCGTAGAAATGGTGAAGCAGAAATAAATTGTTTTACATTGCAGAGAACCAAATAGTACAACATTTCTATTATTTTACTTGTTTTTTGGTATTTTGACTCTTCTTTTATTTTGAGTTCTTGTAGTACATTTTCTCTTTAGTGGAAACTACGTTATCAAGTGATTTTTTCATGCATTTTGCAAAGTTTGTTATTTTGTTGTCTATTAATAAATCATTAATGATATTTTGTCACAACTCTATTTATATGAACTTGTTATCACTAGAAACCTTCATGAACAATTAATGTTTCACAGTTTATAATGCTTTTTCATTTTTAACCCTTTTGGATGATCTTATTTTGATCTAATAAGAATCATCATTCTTTCTTAAAAAAGAACTAACTCATTGATGACTTTGGAATGTTTGCTGTTGTATGATATTTTATTTGACATTTGAGCCATGACGACCTCCTCTACCAAAATTATTTGAAGGTAATCGTTATTTATTCCTGCAAATGGAAGAGAAAATTTTGATATATTGTTTGATTCTTAACACTCCGTAGCCTACCTGAGATTGATGCCATGATGATTTTAATTCGTATTTATATTTCTCTCAGCCTTTTGGCTATCACAGCATTTGGGAGTGATTTTTTATACCAACTTATTTTAAAATAAATGCTTATTTAATAAGTGTGTTTATCGTAAAAGAGAAATAAGTATTTAAGAATTTATTGTAATGTTGATTCGATAAACTGTTCTCAAATTGCTTCTTTGATATGTGACATTTTTGAAAAATTGCTCCTTTCATATGGGTTTCCAAATGTAACCTAAAATCTGGTACCTTTTTTTATCGGATCTCATCTTCATGTCTTCGATTTGCAGGATTTTCTTCTGAAACCCTCGTCCAGAGGCAACATGACATGGGATTAGCTGATCTCCCTGCTACCATAGCAGCTGTCAAGAATCCTAGCTCCAAGATCGTGTATGATGATCACAACCATGAACGCTATGCACCTGGTGATCCAAGTAAGAGAGCCTTTGCATACTTTGTCTTGACTGGTGGAAGATTCGTGTATGCATCCTTGCTCCGTCTTCTGGTTTTGAAATTTGTTCTGAGCATGTCTGCCAGCAAGGATGTTCTCGCCCTAGCTTCGCTTGAGGTTGATCTCTCCAGCATCGAGCCTGGAAGTACTGTGACGGTCAAGTGGCGTGGGAAGCCAGTGTTTATCAGGCGCAGGACGGATGAGGATATTAAGCTGGCGAACAATGTTGATGTGCGCTCTCTCCGTGACCCTCAGGTGGATGCCGTTAGGGTTAAAAATCCAGAATGGCTTGTGGTGGTTGGAGTGTGCACGCATCTTGGCTGCATCCCACTCCCCAATGCAGGTGACTTTGGCGGCTGGTTTTGCCCATGCCATGGCTCTCATTACGACATCTCTGGGAGGATTCGCAAGGGTCCAGCTCCCTTCAACCTTGAAGTGCCGACCTATTCCTTCATGGATGAGAACAAGTTGCTCGTCGGTTAAGAAGGCTGGTCCGTGGTTGGAAACAGTGGCTGGTTCTTATGTACGAATACCTTGCTGCTTATCTGCAGGTCATTTGATATATCAAAAGGTCATTTTGATTAACCCGGCAAACAGGCTTGTGCCATGCACAGGCAAACTGAAAGTGTTTAAATGTCTTCCTAGAAGAAGAAAAAAACACGTTAAATAGGAGTTCCTTTATTGGTTGCTAAGGTATATTTCTGGATGGAGTGGGTAATGACCATGAAAGGATCATGCAATGCCATTGGAATTTCTTCATTTGATGTATTCAATCTGAGTTGCATTAGGGTACATTCGTCGTTTAAGAAATTATAGATTTTGATGAAAGTGTGTTCTTCGGGAATGTGGGTTTTAGTAGATTTTCTGCTGCATGTTATTTATTTTTATAAAAGCGACTACTGGTAGCTTTTGTGGAGATTATTGGCACGTGTTTTTGTGAATATTAAATAGATCACTGTCTGAAAACGGCGAGAACCGGTTTAAAAGGCTTGTACGTACCGGGGTCTGCGAATTTCAATGATGAACTTTGGAATATTTAGTTGTTTAATTATATGTTCACCCTTTAATGCCTTGTCTTGGATAATCTTGAAAAAGTTGAGAATAACTTTGACGTTTTTTAAATACAGTATTATATTGCATATCTCTAAAGCTTTAAAATTGTACTTGTGATATCTTTAGTAATGGCTAGGAAAAGCGTATCACAAATTGTAAATTTAGATATTTGCATTATATTCTTTTAGAAATGGTCTTATTCAAATTTAGATTTTTGTATTTGAATGGTCTTATTAAATTTTTCTAGTTTCGAATATTATTGGAAATTAGATTTTTGAATTTAAATATTTTTATTTAGACATCATCTGAATAATAAGGATTTCAATTCTCGCATACGAAGAAAATTGATTTTAAATTTAAGTTATATTTAAAAAAATTGTAGCATATGAATTTATTATCAATACATTTTTCAAAAATTATAATTATAATTGCTCCGTTTGAAAAGTGCGACGGGGGGACGCGAGCGTGTCTCCCCTCGTTCCACGTGAAAATACTGTGGCGTCGCTCTTGCGTGGGCCCTTCCAAGTAAAGACTATGGTGTTCGGCCGTGGAGTGAGGCGGGTGCGGTGGTGCTCTGAAATTTTCCCTTGTATGTACCCTGAGGTCATGAAAAAAAGTACGAAGGTGTCACGTTATCTTGTAAATATCTATATTTTAATTTTACCTTCCTCAATAATAATAATTTATTCATTATTAAATATCATACGACTTGGGGAGATTAATGGATTTGGAGAGATCGATGGAAAATATCATCCATTTTCTGGTCGGCGGACGAGTTGTGCGAGACCAATGGATTTGGGGAGGTCCGACGGTGCGACTTCATGGTGGAGCACTTGCGCGCGGACGGGGTTTTGGGGTCGGCAGTAGGTCAATAGCGAGATCGATCGATCGATCGATCGATTTGGGGGAGGTCTGATGGTGCGACGGTGCGAGCGCACCACGGTGTGGCTTCACGGCTGGGGTTTTGGGGTCGCCGGACAGGTTGTACGAGATCGATGGATTTGGGGAGGTCCGACGGTGCGGCTTCACGGTCGAGCACTTGCGTGCGGACAAGGCAGCTTCATGGCTGGGGTTCAGCGGTGCGATTTGGGGGAGATTGATTGATTTTGGGGGAGAGACGGTCCGGTTGATTCACAAGCAAAATTTGGAGGAGATGCGGGGTGAAAAAAACTGCGGTGGTTGGGTTAAATAAAGAAGGGTAATTTTGTCTTTTCACGTTAACGATTATAGTAAAAGAAAAAATTACTACATTATTATTTATTTATCTTATTTTATTATAATTATTATATACAATTAACACTACACATTAAAAATCTTATTACCAATTATATAAATATTAATGATGTATAATAAAAAATAAATATGTATAATAAAAAACGAAAAAATAATAGATGTAGAATTTAATTATCACTCATGCTTTCATCAATCATTTTATTTTGTTTGTTTTTAATTTTATCGTTTTTTGTTTTTTTAAATTTCGCGTGGTGAGTCAGCTACCAAGACCCACGTCGGCTGCGGAGCGTCTCTCTTTTTTCTTTTTTCTTTAAAAAAAAACAATGGGTGGATTTTGGGTTCGGGTCTCTCACCACTTCCTCGCGTTCCCGTCGTCCTTCATTTTTCCTCGCCACCCGTCCCCAATTTCCCATCCTCTCTTCCGCCTCACGGGATAATCGGAGAGCAAACCCTAAGTAAGATGCTGAGGATCGCCGGACGACGGCTCGCTTCTCTGTCCTCGCGGCCGAATCCTGCCGCCTCGTTCGTCCTCGCCAGGAGCCCCATCCACGGGGCGAATGGGTCGTCCGACCATTCCAGCCCATCCCCGAGATCTCTATCCGATATATCGGTGTTTTTCGGAGCTTCCAGAGGTATGCACTATTTACGTTTATGATTTTCGTTAGATGTTGGTTTTTGGAGGATCCACTGTCCACGCCATCTGGTTAGTCTAAGTCACGTTCCTTGGGTACATCTGGAACTTTCGTACGGATTTTAACATTGAGATTACAGATCCGTGAATGTATTTGTCTGGCCATCAACATGATATTAAAGTTGCCTTTTCCCTTAGATGCTTTGCGATGCTCTCGTATTGTGGAATGAATGAAATTTCTTGGTGGGGGAGAAGTTTAGTTACCCGTTTATTTGAAGATAATAAGACCCCAAACTCTACGGTGCTTCAAGGCTACGCTTTTTATAAATACGTAGAGAGGCCTATGTTGTTGCTGGATTTATCCCTAAATTCTGTTTAAATTTCTTTCCTATTTCCATGTTATAGCTGGTTCTCTCTAACATTGTTTTCCTACGCAATTTTGATAACACCAACCATTTTGTTTTGGTGGATACGTGGTAGTTTTGTTCTAAATCAACCAAAGTGATGAAGAAAAAATATGCTTAAGGTATAAAATATCGGTATTGTATTGAGTATCAGTATTAAGAAAAAATGAAAAGTGTCAATTATAGAAGCATCGAGTATAAGTGGAAATACTGGTGAAGGCAGTGCAAAAGCATGGAAACCCCCATTCTCGGTCAAAAATATTTGAATTTTGACAAACTCTAGGCTTAGATGAATTAATGTCTAATATGCATATTATGTTGCCTAAATTTAATTCATAGATATTTTTTTGAATAAGACACTATAGACTATCAATATTGATGTATATATGTATGAAGAATGCTCAAGAATGATAGGTAAGTGTTCATAATAAGCTTTTTTTAAGGATAATAAGTTAAGCTCTTATTCATAGGCACTAACATAATATAGGGCATTTTCAACACTAACCTCCATTGCAAATCCCTAGAAATCCAAATATTCATGAAAATTCAGTAAGTGAGTACCCCAATCTCATTAGCTGTCCTTTCTAGTAAATGGCTTTAATAGAAGGCCAATCATCAGAGAGTGTGAGTTCTGCAGCATCAATTTCAATCATTACTTGCAAGGAATTTCCAAAGATATATGCTAGTGACACCACTTACTGGATATCATCTCTTCTACCCCTAATTAACCTGACAGTTATCTCCACTTTGGAACTGCTTGAATCTCTCCGGTAATGATGAGATCCTAAATGACATGGTCTAAGAGTATTAAATATTCTGGATTACATGAGAAATCGATACGTGCTAGTAAACTTTTGTTATGTCAAAGTTATGCTGATAGAAATAGGGTAACGAAATCTACTTTTGTTAACAAATTTCCATTTCTATTTCGATTTCATTTTGACAAGTGAAAAGGGCAACAAATTTTGTTGACATTTGCTGAACTTTAATTCCATGGTTTGTAGTGAATGGTGATATCACTTTGCACCGTGGCCAAAGACATTAAGCTACCTGCTAGGTTTCAACTCTTAGGGGTTTCATTGGAGTCTTTGATCATAGGAACATTTGTAGCCATTTGTAGAAATTTTGTTAGGCTAAAGCATGTAGCCAAACACTATCTATGTCTTCAACAACTAGAGGAGGTAGATGTGTGGTCTTTGATGATCCCAAAATTTTCATTGTGTCAAACTCCTTTTTAGTGAAAAGGCATTATGGGTAGGAATTCATCACTCTGTAGTTTTACGGATCTTCTGTGTCTTCTTCTTGAAACCCTTGACAGGGTGTATATAGGCTAGGGTGACTTCAACATCCCATGAATTGTATTTTTAGTCACATTGAATCTTTGTAGGACCTTGCAATTGATATAGTACCGAGAAAGACAACAATTAGTGTTCTTTTGTAGTTGAGGAAAGACTGATGATATATTGTGTTAATATGTTTGTAGAGATTGGTGAAATGGTAATAAGTTCTTTTAATCCAGTTCGGAGTCAGATTACTCAGATACATGAAATTAAAGTGTTCCTTTGTGGTTGAGGAAGCATTGACATATTAAGTTAATATTTCTTAGAAGTGGTGAAGCAGCAATAAATTGTTTTACAATGCAGAGAGTCAAATTGTATAATATTTCTATTATTTTGCTTGTTTCTGTAGTATTTTGACTCTTCCTTTATTTTGATTTATTGTAGTACATTTTCTCTTTAGTGGTAAGTATGTTATTTCTCATACATTTTGCAAAGTTTGTTATTTTGTTGTCTAGTAATAAATCATAAATGACATTTTGTTACAATTCTATTTGCATGAACTTGATATCACTAGAAACCTTCACGAACAATTAATGTTTCACAGTTTATAATGCTTTTTTCATTTTTAACCCTTTTGGATGATCTTATTTTGATCTAATAAGAATCATCATTCTTTCTTAAAAAAGAACCAACTCATTGATGACTTTGGAATGTTTGCTGTTGTATGCTATTTTATTTGACATTTGAGCTGTGACAACCTCCTTTCCCAACATATTTGTTAGGTAATCGTTATTTATTCCTAAAAAATGAAAGAGAAGATTCTGTTGGTTGCATGATTTTGATATATTGTTTGATTCTTAACACTCCGTAGCCTATTTGAGATTGATTCCATGATGATTCCAATTCGTATTTATATTTCTCTCAGCCTTTTGGCTATCACAGCATTTGGGAGTGATTTTTTATACCAACTTATTTTAAAATAAATGCTTATTTAATAAGTGTGTTTATCGTAAAAGAGAAATAAGTATTTAAGAATTTATTGTAATGTTGATTCGATAAACTGTTCTCAAATTGCTTCTTTGATATGCGACCTTTTTGAAAAATTGCTCCTTTCATATGGGTTTCCAAATGTAACCTAGAATCTGGTACCTTTTTTTGTCGGATCTCATCTTCATGTCTTCGATTTGCAGGATTTTCTTCTGAAACCCTCGTCCAGAGGCAACATGACATGGGATTAGCTGATCTCCCTGCTACCATAGCGGCTGTCAAGAATCCTAGCTCCAAGATCGTGTATGATGATCACAACCATGAGCGCTATGCACCTGGTGATCCAAGTAAGAGAGCCTTTGCATACTTTGTCTTGACTGGTGGAAGATTCGTGTATGCATCCTTGCTCCGTCTTCTGGTTTTGAAATTTGTTCTGAGCATGTCTGCCAGCAAGGATGTTCTCGCCCTAGCTTCGCTTGAGGTTGATCTCTCCAGCATCGAGCCTGGAAGTACTGTGACGGTCAAGTGGCGTGGGAAGCCAGTGTTTATCAGGCGCAGGACGGATGAGGATATTAAGCTGGCGAACAATGTTGATGTGCGCTCTCTCCGTGACCCTCAGGTGGATGCCGTGAGGGTTAAAAATCCAGAATGGCTTGTGGTGGTTGGAGTGTGCACGCATCTTGGCTGCATCCCACTCCCCAATGCAGGTGACTATGGCGGCTGGTTTTGCCCATGCCATGGCTCTCATTACGACATCTCTGGAAGGATTCGCAAGGGTCCAGCTCCCTTCAACCTCGAAGTGCCGACCTATTCCTTCATGGATGAGAACAAGTTGCTCGTCGGTTAAGAAGGCTGGTCCGTGGTTGGAAACAGTGGCTGGTTCTTAAAGGCTTATGTACGAATACCTTGCTGCTTATCTGCAGGTCATTTGATATATCAAAAGGTCATTTTGATTAACCCGGCAAACAGGCTTGTGCCATGCACAGGCAAACTGTACTTAATTTAATTTTTCTAAATAAGGCAAGAAGCGGATAAACTGAAGGTGTTCAAATGTCTTCCTAGAAGAAAAGAACACCTTAAATAGGAGTTCTTTGTTGGTTGCTAAGGTATTTCTGGATGGAGTGGGTAATGACCATGAAAGGATCATGCAATGCCATTGGAATTTCTTCGTTTGATGTATTCAATCTGAGTTTCATCAGGGTACATTCGTCGTTTAAGAAATTATAGATTTTGATGAAAGTGTTTCTTCAGGAATGTGGTTTTTGGTAGATTTTCTGCTGCATCGTTTTTCTATAAAAGTGACTGTTAGAGTTTTTGGAAATCATTAGTAATTTTTTTGGGGATTTTTACTGACAAATGTGTGCTTAATATAATTTACGAAGATACATACGACCTCTGCATTATTTATAATAAATTCACGACTCACAACACAATCTTCCATTAAGCTACAAACTTCACTCACCATCTCTTGCATATTTATCGTACGCACACCACTATACAACATTTTATTTGGTTAACAACCATCTATTTGACAACCCAAAAGACATGAAGGGGTGTATCCATTGAAAATTAATAAAAATAAAAATTTAGAAAAAAAATTATTGTTAAAATATTAAAAATTTAAAATATTTTTAATTTTTTTTAAACTTTCGTAAGGTATGTAACCAGTCTTATAAAATTTTTTATTTCTAGATTTTTAATATTTTAACAATAACAAATTTTTTATATTTTTCTTTTTATTAATTTTCAAAAAACACGAATCACCTCAAAAGTTTCAAACGAAAGTTTGAAATGTCACAATAGATCTAAATTAAACAATATTAAACATTCACGCAAATATCCAATTTTCTTTCCATAAATAAACATAAAGCAAAAATAACTTTGCATATTTGATTATTTTTTTATAATCATAGTAAATTTGTGTTCTTCAATATTGAATTTTAAGACTACAAATATCTTTACTAAGATTTCACTATTTAGGATATTATAAATGCCCGGTAAATGTTTTTACTTCAATTAAATAAATACTAGTCCTTAATCTAAAGGTCTTAAAAGTAATTGATTTCTTTTAAATTTTATTTATTATTTTTCTAAGATAATAATAATAATATCCTAAACTTAGTTCAACTATTAATACATGGTAAATATTTTTTTGAAGAAGAATACATAGTAAATAATTTATATAGAATAACAAATTAGCCGTCGATATAATTACAAGAAATTCCGGTAGATGCTTAGGGCACCAGCCTCTTGTCGTCGGGCGTCGATCTCGTTCGTCTCCTGCGGTGCAGATCTAAGAAACGATGGTGGTGGGTATTCCTTTTTCCTCGATCTATTGATGTCCGTCTGCTGATCATGAGATGTTTTCTGTTCTCTTTTTAGTATTAGAAAAGACGATGATAAGGTTGATGGTTTGCGTTGAACTTCCAAAAATGCGTGGCAAGGTAGGAATCATTGGGAGGTGGTGTTAGGGAGATTGAATGGTGGGGGCGAAGAAGATGAAGAGCTGGGAAGGAGGAGGCTGGTGTGAATGGAAGTTGAGGCTGGGATTTGGATGATTCATGAAGAGAATGCATGACAGCGGGCAAGGAAATGGGGACTGGTGGAGGTGGAAGGTGGAACAGCGGCGAGTAAGCAACAGTAAAAATGAGGACTTTGTTACAAGTGATGGTGGAAGCTAGGTTAGCAATGGGATGGGAGGTATCGAGTGGTAGCAATGGGATCTCGCGGTAGTTGAAAGAATCAATGTGGAGTGAGCGAACGTCTCCTTTCTTACAGGGCTGATGCTGTTTCAGCATAAGGCGGGAGCAAAGGGTGAGTGTAATGCTTCGCTAGCGGAGAAGCCTGAAGTTGGGAAAAGATAAGATGGAATTGCAGCAGCTTTATCTTGGCAATCCAAGAGCGGGAAACATAGTTGGTGAGAAGTTAAAGATTTGTGGAGAAGGAAACGAGAGGCGGGACTTCAGTAATTTAAGTTGGGAAGATCTTAGGATATATCTGATTTATATTCTGGTTTATTGTTTTAAAATTTTTTATTTATAAGGTGGGAGTTATATAACTTAAGTGGGGAAGATCTTAGGATGTATTTGATTTATATTCTTGTTTATCGTTTGTCTCTCATATTTATTATAAGGATTTTCGTTATATTTTCTTTTTTGGTTTCTGATTTGTTGTGTATTGTTCCCAAAGAACGGCCTTCAACCAGATCCGTTTCTAAATGAACTCAAGAACATGTATGAGTGCCACAAGGAGAGCGGTTCTGTCTGGGTCACTTTGAAGCGCTGTAAGGATTTTATTATTCTATTGATTGTATCTTTTTTATGCACTGCAAAAAGGTGAGAAGTTCCAACCAATGTTTTAATATTTAATGGGATCTATGTATGATTCTCATAGCATCAATGAAGAGCAAGGTGGAAATAAACAAGCTTAAAACTGCTGGTGAAGTCATTGAACGCCGTTGTCTTGTTCGTGCAACTGATGGCAAAAAGACAATATCAACCTCGGTAAATGTTGCTTGAATTAAAGCATTATTCCTAATTTTTTTATTTCTTATTGAAAGTGTTTGTGGTTTATTTATGCTTGTTTATTTGATAGATATGTATGAAATTATACATATCATTGACTTGTCACGCACTTGCAAACATGAATTATGATAGTCATCTTCCATAGAGAAAAATTGGAGTAATATAGTAGTCTTTTCATCATCTGAATTTTTTTCTCTTTCTATCCCTTTGTTATCTTGTTGGATTATACTCTTATAAATGCTGATTTATGCTTGTTCTGTTTATCAATGTTGTTGTTTGTATTTTTCAAAAAAAGCATGTCTGACCTTTGCCACTCCATGAATTATAATTTGGGCCGTAAGTTGTATATATTTTCTTTATTAGAAATTGACACCTAAAATCCACCCATATACAAATTGTTTCATTGATTTAGTTACTCCAGTTGGGGTGCAACCAAATTTGAGATTATAATAAAGAAGGTTTTCTGTAATTGGAGATAAATAAGATTATTTTAAATATAGGTCCTGTAATTGTAGATAAATAAGATTAAAGAAAGCTTGATTTGCAAATATTATTCCTGAGTGAATAGTAAAATTATTTTCTTATATAGGTCCTGCTAAAAGCATCAAGGCCACCATGAATTCAAGTGTAGAATAGTATTGCAATTAGCCAATTAGTCCTGCATTTAAAAGACTGTATCTTTAAGTACCCGGTAGATATTCTGATTGGCAGTGTTATTCACATTAGCATTTTGATGGTAAATTCTGTCCATTCTATGTTTGTTTTATATCTGTTCATAGAGGAATCCAATCAGTTGTGGCATAATGGTACATGCCAAATATGAAATGCTCACCACATTTGGCTCTCAATACAACACTGTCACCAACTAAAATTTACAAAATAGAGATAGCTGTGGTTTGGTGCATCATTTAGTGTGTATAAATCTACTGTCGATTACATTTAGTTTCAATCAGAATTAGTAGTTTTTAGATTGCATTCACTGTCAATGGGAATCAAATTGTAGTTGTTGACAGTATCTTCCTTATTTTGATGTGAATTTAAGGGAAATTTGTTCTATTCATATTTTTGACACAAGGAATGTGCCAAAAATATTTTCATCAAGTTCACAAAAAAATTCTTCTCCTTGAGAATGACTATCAAGAAACTAATTGAATCATTAGCATCAGTCTAGTTACATCTGGTTCATGCAACAACATAGCATCTGTCCTATTTGAATTATGGCAAGTGTTACATGTTGTATATTACCCTTACTATATATTGAAGCACATTTTGGTAAAATGATGCAGTGATTAAAACATGTTCTTTTGAACAAGATCTAATAGCAAAAAAGTTTTATTTAGTGTTAATTAGTCTATTTCTATGTACTTGTACCATCACTCTTTTTTGACGAGTATATATAAATTGCCTGCTATGTTACTGTCAAAATCATTTTTTGGGATCATTTTCTGTGTTTTTTGATCTATCTCTTATAATTTTTTATAGAAGTCACACTAATACCACTTTAGCCTTTTGTAGAGTCACTGATACCATTTGTACGTTGTTTTTGTGTAGAAAATGGTATTTTGTATTTTAATAAAATACATACTGTCTACATTGGAAATAGATCCTATATATCAGTATTTAATTACTTATCTTAAACCCTGTTAAATGCAAATATGCATTTATATGTTTATTCTTAACTCAATGAGTCCGTACATAACTCCAAAGTACTATTTATCAAGAACAAGATAATACCCTAGGGTCAATGTAAACAATCTTAACATCAAACCATCATTGCATCAAGATGTGTTGGAGGAAATGCGCTAAAGAAGAGGAGAGCTGGTGAAAGCTTATAGAGTGGATCACGGCAGAGAGGCTGCTAGACTGACAAGAAAAGGTTTTCAAAATTAAAGGTCTCTGGATGGAAAAATCTAGATGGATCACCGTGTATGGGTTTTTTTTTGCTTGTTCAAACCTAATGGATCTCTGATGGATCCAGCATTCCAGCTCTGGATCTGATTACTCACTTTTATTTTATTTTTTTTGTAATGATGTCTTAGGCAATGATCAGTTTCGGACCTTTTTTAAGTCACCCTAAAAAAGTTAAAAAACCATATTGGCACATGTTGAATTGATATTTCTACATAGTATAAGGTTAAAACAAACATCAGCAGCTATCACAGATTCATTATTTGAGCTCAGCAGAAACACAATGAACTCGTTTTTTTCCATTTAGTCTCGTCCATAGCTACTTCACTTGTCAAATAATGCTTGTTTGTTTCCTTTTCTACTATTTATGTCATTTGATTTTTTTTCTTCCTTCCCATTTCCTGTACCATATAGTCAGCTTAAATCTTCTAATTAACGTTTTAGCGCTAGCAGTTGGGAGTGGATTTGGATTTTGTCTCTATTTTAGCTTTATCATTTGCTTTTCCATTCGAAAGGCCACATACTGATTGATGCCTGAAAGTGCTTAAAAACAGCAAATGCTTCCTGCTACTGGTGGTTGACAGATTTGAGTTGCTTTAATTTTTGGAATGTGTCCAACAATCTGCATGCCATGTCTAATCAATGGTGAGACGTCCAATCCACTGATGGGTGGACGATTGTAGACACTATTCTGAAAGTAAAAGAGGTTCTACAAACGTCTTTCTTCAATTTGTATGCATTGTATGTAATCCTTATATCAAAAATCCCTTGCTAACCCATAATCACAATGTTACCTACCAGTGAAACAGATTTGGCTTCCCCATTATCGGTCAGGCAATTTCACTGCCATATTAGCAAATTCGATAAATTTGATTTCACTGCCAGGATTTCGTTTACCTTTTGCTTTGCTTTTGTGACGAATGTCTTTCTGGACTGTACGTCCATCATAAAAACTCAACTAACGTAGATTTCTTCTTGTTTTTAATTGCCTATAAAAATATTAGCTCTCTGCAAAGGAGCACCTAAGGTTCCAAGCTTCTTATGCAACAATTCTGAAGGCCCACATGTCTGCTTTGAAGAAGAGGGAAAGAAAAGACAAAAAGAAAACAGCAGAGGCTGATAAGAAAGTGAGAAACTAGTGGGGACTGAAATGCTTGATTCAAAGAACCTTTTTTTGTTATTCGAACTTGCTATACTTTATTAGTAGCTGCATGTTATTTTTGTTAGCTGAGGTATTTTCGTGTATATATCTTTGATAATATAGTTTTTATATTGTAAGAAATTTTGAAATGTTTGGAGAAGTTCTCGTTAACTTTTGAAAATTATAATACATTCGATGCAACTGCTTTGTATTCGCCTGTCTGAATGATTTATCAAAATATGCATATCTTCTTAATGACAGGCTTACCCTTTGGAAGGCGGTTCCAAAGTTTAAATGAAAGATGGTTAGCCTTAAGTAGACAATTACTTGCATAAACTTGTCATCCCTACCTAAATATGAATTACAAACATAATTTGCTAAGGTGTAAACTTTTTAGCAATGTGTTGCGTTGGATCTTGGTTGTAGTGTAAGGAACAATATATATTGAAGGAAAAAATTCATGCAATCAACCATACCTAGTGTGATTATAACATAGATTATTTTTGTTTGTGCAATCATTTTTGTGCCTAGAAGGCTTGTGAATTGTAGATGTTTTTCGCAATCGTGGAATTAAGTGGGTTAATGTCTGTTTAAAGAAATCTTAGTGATAGGAATGTCCTTGTTTCTGCCAGGTGTCGTGACAAACGAGCATTTTATAGAATGAAAATTTTTTTTTATGGTATTTTAAAGACCTAATTGTGTTGTAACGACTGATACAAAAATTTATAATATGATACGAAATTTAGGCTGAGTTTTTATACGTTGTGTTATTAACTTCAAAATAAGTAATTTTAATATTAAAATTTTATTTTTAAAATATTCATTTAATTAAATGTTAAGAAAATACGAAAAGTTTACCTTAAAAATTCTTCACGTTATCATCATGTTAAAAGTAAATTTTGATTTAAATAAAAATCATACCAAATAAAACATAAGCGTTTAGTTGCCAGCTACTTGAATTCCAATACATACAACGGGAGCATCATCTCAAAATTCATACAACAGAGAATTTGCGGGGAGCAAGATTACAACAAAGGCCGTAGCTCAGCAACAACCATATCCCTTTCCAGTTCAAGAGGGGAAAAAACAGAGTAGAACCCAGCATTGGGTCTAAAACCGGAAACAAGGGAGCTGAAAAGATTTTTAAAAAATGCACAAAGAAATAGGAAAGAAAAACCAGAAACAAAATTGCAGAGAAGTCCGCCGTGCACACCACACCAAAATTAATCCACCCCCCAAGGTGGTTCCTGTACATTTCTTGTTCCTGCATCTTTTCCTTGTCAAACTTTGATCACAGTTTGAAGGAAATCAGAGGAAAATTGGGTGCTCCCTTTGACAAGCATATACTGCTAAAGCGAACCAAGAGACTCGGCCAGCAGGTACTCCGTACTCGCCACCAAGAAATTATCTCTACACACTGTAAAGGCCATTTAAAGAGTAAGGACACCGTAACCAGACCAGTTGAGAAAGAGTGGTACAGGTTTTGTTGTTAGTGCCCTGGAGGACCAGCTTATTTAGTCTTTAGTCCTTCGTGGAACCAGAAGAAGACGTCATCCCATTCAAGCTTTCCTCCTCGTTAGCAGAACTGAAGGAGCCATCCTGATGCTGATCTTCATTGCTATGGTTCCTCAACCTCCCAGGCCTTGACCGGATATTGGACCCCACGGGGAAAGGTTCCTGCCATGATTTCATAGAGGTAGAAAAAAGATATTACCCACTTTACAGTTTACAATTCCTTTTCTATTTCTTGCTTTACTTGACGTAATTGCTAGATTACTTGGTAAAGTTATTATTGTGCATTTAAC
Organism: Amphibolis antarctica; assembly: GCA_024699675.1. Lineage (NCBI taxonomy): Eukaryota > Viridiplantae > Streptophyta > Magnoliopsida > Alismatales > Cymodoceaceae > Amphibolis > Amphibolis antarctica. The sequence continues at coordinate 51,929 of JAMKPZ010000732.1, forward strand.
GACAGGAATTTGAAAATAAACAATAAGAATTTCTGTTTATACAAGCTTGTTAGTTTCATGGATACATTTTACGTGGATTTGTATTCATATTTCTCTTATAACAACGCTTATGATGTGATGTGCTTGCATCAGATATTTTATAATTGCATCTGAAAGTCACTGAAAAAATAAAATAATAAGCATATAAAATAAGATTTCAATAAAAAGAAAATCAAATTTGTTATCTTCGATACTGGAATCAGGCCATGGTTTCAATATGAATTATGAGAGATAGGTAAAACAAGATGGACAGATTCCAATACTAAATCACCTTTTTCCTGATTTACGTCTTTTAATTTAAGGGAGGATGGTGACAGCAATATTAACAATATGTCTATTCTGACTTGGATGTGGTAATAATATAAAAAACATCAGCAAAAATTCGAATTAGAAATTGTCATGGCTATCACACATTCACACGTCTGGCTAAAAATCTAAGATCACTTTACGATTTTAATGTACCTGATCACCAGCATTTGGTCCATCAGAGTGAAAGAGAATAGGCCTGCATCGCTTATCCTCGTTCATCAAGCTTGAATTCTGGAAGTGGGCGATAAGAGCAGCTTTCCCTTGTATTCTAGCATATGCCAGAGATGCCACTTTTTCACTATTGAATTTCTCCCACTTTTTACCATTAAATGTCTGTCGCAAGTGAACTTCACATTCAGTACATAATCAGTATTTCTTGCACGAAGTTAAATGAGAATAATTATTAGATCAAATCAAGCTAGTGTAAAGAACCTTATGAAATGGAATGATTTTCTGGGGATCAATCATGTTTATGAAGGCATAACCCACATTGCATTTGTTCTGGTGAAAGTGGATAAATGCAGCTGTCAGATTCGATGAACGTAACATTCTTTAAAAATGAACCTGAAGTATGATGCATCTTCACTTACTTTAAAATCAATGGGCAGATAAATGAAATCATAAGTTCCACGATGAAGTTCATCAATAGCAGCCAAAAGCATCTTTGATGTGTACCTGTCCAAGATTAAAAGGGGCGGCATTAGTGTGGTCATAGTTGCCTGGTAACATGCTGCATGAGAAGAAAACCTACTTATTAGGAATGTTCTTTATCATCAATGTTGTGCGACAGTCTTCACCACGTATTATTCGCTCAATGTCAAGATCATACTGTCTTTTGTTCTCAGTTTGGCTAGAGCTGATTTCATTTCTTCGGCTCCTAATGTGATCGTTGGGAGCATCAAATGCTGTAGGCAGACTTATGCCATTCCTACCATGATACAATTGACATCTTTGTTGTGAGGAGGGCAGTCCAACATGTAGAGAAGAAATTGGAGGCTCTACAAATTTTCCTCCAATATTTGAGAATATGTTCCTGGAAGCAAGCTCCATGGGGTTAATTGAACTGCCAGGAATTCCCACACTTCCCAGGGAACCAGGGTGAAAGGCAGATGCATCTGCAGGATCCCCCACATAGGCATGACACCTGTCCCATACCGATGGATTCATTGTGGGTGCTGAACCTACATGATGATGAGGTACATGTGGTATGGTGTTTAGCATGTGAGGTGTCCTTGGAAGTCCATGCAAATGAGGTGATGGATGATGGGGGATGTTGTTCACAAATGGATTGTTGGGCCACACGACGGGGCCTGTAAAACTGTGGAACAAGTTTGAGTTGCTCCATCCATGTTGATTTCCATGAAGAGGGTAGCTACCATTGGCCGGAGCTCCAAATGCTACAGTTTATAAGAATTACAAATAAGAGCTATGGTAACTTATAAAAACCAATTTTCTTTAATAAAGGGTCTGTGACATTGAGAAAATACCTCCTTCAGTATGTTCAAAGTTCTGAATACCAAATCCAGGAGAGCCAATTGCAATGTGCTGATCATCAACTCCTTCGACTGATCTGACATCTATGCCCCTAGATGACATAGAACTCGTGTCGTATGGAATTCCTTGTAGCATGTTTTCCTGAAACTCTGGAAGTGAATGAGGGTGGAGATTTGGAATGCACTGAAACCCAAAGGTCCTATGTCCCAGTGAATGGCACGGTTCACTGACATGTGGGTTACCATGGCTGCTTACAGAGGCAGACCTAACTGGTGAAAAATTGTGGGGAACACTTGATTGAAGACCATTGAAAGTGCCATCCACAAATGAGCTAATCGGTGCTTGAGAGAGTGATTGCAGGCCTTGAACAGCTGCTACGTCAAAACCATTGGATGCAATTACTCCAACGGGAATAGTTCCTGAATAAAGACGTAGCCAGAGAAGAAAGATGTACCAACAGATAAGCATAATATACCAAACAGAAGGGATGAACAAACGATAACGTCCTATATTCCTACCAAAGGCTTCTGAGGAATTGTTTGAAGAAATTTGTTTTTGGCATCTACTGACATCATCCTGCTGTAGTCCAGGAGAGAGTTGTTGCATGGCATTGCTATATCAAGAAAAATGCTTCAGAATGAAACTATAGACATATACTGCATTTCATGAAACAAGAATCAAATAAATAAGAAATTTTTCTTCTCCATCAGTCCATAATGTTAAATAACCGCATGCATATATCAGCTTCTCAGTAAAGTATCCCAGCAACGAATTTTAGCTGAAAAAAGATAATCTAATAAAAGTCTCCACATAATAAAACCAATGCATTTGTAAATATAACAAACTAACAATCTGAGCCATAATCCCACTGTGTGGTTGGCTGCATTAATTATTTTATTTCATGTATTTTTATCCATAGTTAAATCTTCAGTTAAATTTAAATCTTTTTTAACAATTTCTAATCAAGTAATTTTAGATTAATTTCTACTTCAACCATTACAATTCCACACTTCAATCGGAATACCATTTGATCCAATAGTTTTTTTACATTTTATTTTTTTTAGTAACTTCTTTTACTTTCAAACTATTAATTCTTCTAAAATAACTATAGTTTATATCCTTTATACTGCTAGCCAAATTTTGCATATAAGGGTTACCTATGGTAGGTTAATCAAAAATTTACTAAACTATCTACGCTATCTATCTTTCATTTCATTTTCTTTTACTAAAACTTTATTATCTTCATTCTTAATACACTTAATCAAATATCTAGATTTCTTTTCTCTAGCCTAAGACAATTTATATATTTTATTTTCTTCTTGTTTTGAGTTCAAATTATCATATAATTCCTTATAGACTTGATTTTTAACTTCACTAATAACTTTCTTAGCATTCCTTTTGATAGTTTATGCTTCTCTAAATTTTCCTTGCTTCTACATTTATGATAGGTTTTATAGCTTTCTTTCTTTCCTTTTTATTATCTTTTGTATATCTTCATTTCACCACCACCCTTCTTTAGCTAGTGGAGATATCCCACAAGACTACTAGAATTTTCTATCTTTTTAATATAAGTCATCATTTCATACCAAAGTTTATTTACCTCTCCATCTAATACTCACTTTTTTTTCTTTTAACAAGTTATCTCTAAATATTAATTCCTTGCAATTTTTAGATTCCACTACCTAATTCTAGGGTTCTTATGTATTTTAATCTTCTCTTTCTAATATTGATATTAACATCTAATACTAACTTCCAATGTAGTGTAGTTAAATGTTCACTCAAAATAACCTCACAATCTTTACACATCCTTTTGATTTATTTTTTTAGTACATAGAAAATCTATTAAGCTAGTATTTGAATTACTTCCAAATGCAATTAAATGTTTTTATCTTTTCCTAAAATAAATGTTAGCTACTAAAAAATAGTAAACTACACTAAATTCTAAAACTGAATTTTCTTCTTCATTTCTATTTACCAAAAACAAATCCTCCATGGTTACTTTCATAACCTATATTTCACTCCCCTTGATTACCAATTAAATCCCCTCTAATAAAGAGTTTTTCACTAATAAGTAAATTATCTAAATTTTCCTAAAATTTATATTTAATAACTTCTCCTGAACTTATTTGGAGTGCATATGTACTAATTATATTAACTATCTCATTTCCTATAACAAGTTTAATTATTATAATTCTATCTTCTATCCTACATCTCAAAAACTTTATCTTTTAAACTTATACCAACTATTATTTCAACTCCATTCTTATGCTTATCTTTTCTTGTATATCATATTTAAAACCACCATCCTTAATTAACCTAGATTTTTTCCTACTTATTTAATTTATTGCAAGCGTAATATGTTAATTTTTCTTAACACTATACCCATTAATTTCATACTCTTACTAGTCAAGGATTTTATATTCTAAATTGTAAGCTGAATTTTAGTGTTTTAAACTAACTTTTTTACCCACGCCCATCTATTAAGGTGTGAGAATCCTTGCTTATCTTCATTACACCCAAGGCCCAAAGTAGCATTTCGTTATCATGGGCAAAGACAATTTATTGCTTATAGGCTTATCCCTAATCAGTCTTTCTTTAATTAGGGATATTGATATTCCTGTTGAAAAAATGAAAGAAAAAAAGCAAACTAAAGCTTCATAAATGCATACTAACTTTATAGAAATCACTCACTTAAATGAATTAAACTAGTCACAAGATACAAGGGCTAGGATATATATTCAAATATTCTGAGCATACAGTCATCAAGAGCACAACAATTTTCTATGAACTATACCAAGCATGAACAAGAATGTGAATCAAGGCATTTTCATTTATTGTGCAAATGTGAAAAGTCACTCAATTCTTACTGCTAGCAAATAACATTTAACATATTTGTTGATTGAAGCAAAGGATTACAGATTTCCCCTATAAGAAAATAAGTCTGCCCTCATCCACCATATCGGAAAGTTTATGCCAAGTTGCTATTGTGATACTTTGGCATGTGCCACCACATGCAAAACATGTAGTTGCGGATTAAAAATGGAAAGCAATCAACTTCCCTACAGGCAGTAATTTTCTAACATAATAGTGAATCCATGAAAAATGAAAATCAGAAGTAAAAAATTCATGGTGCCTACCATCGTCTTGAGCCTCCTGGGTGGCTAGGTTCAAGCTTAATACGTTTGCCAGCAATGTCTCTTCTGTTGAGAGAATGCAGAGCAGCTTCAGCAGCTCTTATATCATAAAATTCAATGTATTTATGATGATGCTTATTAGATGTTTCACGGATCTGTAAACCAAATAGAATTAGTCATTGATAATAAAATGACACTCATTTGACGCTATATGGAAGGTTAAAAGATTTCACCTCCATAATTTCCCCATAAACTCCAAATATCTGACAGAGATCATCATTTGAAACAGAGGCCTCAAGATTGAATACCACAAGGGTTCCCTGGTTGATGTCTTTCTCAGAAGGGTTATCCTAATAACATAACAAAGTGAAGAAGTTATAAAAGGATATTGTGAGTGTGAAATAGGCTTAGTCACCTCGTCAGAAGTAAAAAGGTATGCTTGCTCACATCTTTGAGCACTTCATGGATGCACATAAGAGATCAAAGAATGAACACATAACAGACTAGCGAAGAATACATCATGCCAGGAAGCTGTTTCAAACTTCAGTGCACAAATATTTCAAAGAAATAAAAGCAAGACCATTCAACAAAGAAATTGATTTTCTTAGTAAAAAAATTCTATAGAATAAATCATGATTTCAGATAAATCTAGTAGAAATTATAATGGCAATAAATATAAGTCTCTACCTCTTCAAGCAGTAAGTTTATTTCAAAGAAAGGCAAATAAAATCAACTGATATGAAAACTCCTAGAGTTTACAAAAGTATGATCAAGGAATCCAAGGAATTTGGCTACCTTTGGAATTGAGAAATGTATGTCAAGCTTCCTCCGCCTCAATGGTTTATTTTGAAGTTCCTTCTTTGCATTGTGGGCAGACCTTATATCATAATAGGAAACCATAACAAAACCACGATGCTTACAGGCTGTATATAGTGAACGTACATCACCGTATTGCTGGAAAGCATGCAGATAACAACACTAGATTAAGGAAAAAAAATTTAAAAAAAAAGAAGCAATGGCTGGAAAGTATAGTTTTCAAGATATAAGTTGTTCTTTTACCTCAAAAAGATCTCTTAGCTCAGCATATTCAACATTACTGTTGATATTCCTCACAAAAAGTGTTCTAGATGGATGCTCACCAAATGGATGATCTCCAGAAAATGAGCTATTCAATTCACCCTGCTGATTATTACTAGTACTGTCTGCAACTTCAGAACTATTGTTATAGCCAGATCTGTCAATCTCTTCAATCTCCATCCCTCCAATGGTGCAAAATATGTCATCTTCCACATCATCAGTGTTATTTGGGTGAGAAATATATTCGAACAAATCATCATCATCTGGAAGAAGATTTCCTATAGTCTGAGCTTCAATTTCCTCCAATGACTCAAAAGGCTCATCTTCCCCATAGTTGGAATTGATTGCATCAATAGATTTGTCAAAGAAAGTGTCATTTGACGTTAATGTAACTGCAGCATTTCAATTGAAGGACAAATTGCTGAGTAAAAATGCATCTTGTCAGGTTTTCTTCAATGAAAGATTAAAATAAAACTTCACATAGCAAGCTACCTTTTTTGTTAAATAGTTCTGATAAAGAGCTTGAGAAGAGACTACTTTCGTAATGAGCAGCATTTGGATCAACTTTATTACCATTTATAGGCAAAGTTGAAGGCTGCACAAGCAGCTTAGTTTGTGGACTCAAATCATAATCTGAAGGTCTCCAAGAAGTATTGAATAGGCTGGCTGCCCTCTCGGTTTGCTTCAAATACTCAAAGTTTAATTTTGGTCTCTGCTCTTCACAAAAATGCATCTGACATGATTCTACATTTTTTGTCAAATCAAGACCCAATGATTGAAGCTTTTTATCCAGTGGCGATGAAGCAATAGGCATCCTTGGTGTTCCCCCCATCCTTCCATTAAACAAATGAGGATCAGTATAAGCCATAAGCACAAGGAAAAGGGATTGTACTGTATGAAAATAATGAAGACAAAAAAGGAATAGCCAAAACCCACTCAGATTCTTGATGCATCTAATTTGCAGAAAAAAAACTCATGAATGAAATTGTCGACAAGCTTTCTTCTTTCCATTTTGATTATTCATTACCCTTGAACAGTTGAAGCACAGAAATACAGCTTACCTTCAGAAAACGATAGGTAGTTCATTCTCGACAACAGCATACTTAAAATGGCAAAAAAAATACAACACAAACAAAACAACCGAATTCATTTTTAATCAACCTATATGACCCATGCCAATGATAAAGTAAAAATAAATAAATAAAGGACTGCTAGTACTGGAAAACAACACTTAGCTAATCTACAGATGCAAAACATACAACTTTTCTAAACTTACAACAAGTATGGAATGCATGCTAGAATAATTATAATCCCATTTACAGATCGGCCACAGGAAAAAAGGATTCAGGAAGCTTAATTAAAAGGGATGATTGTTCGAGAGGTGAAAGGGCATCTTGTGCAAAAGACCTCTAGAATGTGGCTATGCATAATAAAATCTGAAAAAAAAAAAGGATAAGAGGAAATGGCTTTGTTGGAACAGTTGAAACACCCACCAAATTGATCAGAAATTGTCTCCATATTTCAGAACCCGACCTGTTTCTGCATAAAAATAATTCCAATTTTGCAAAGACCGCAATGGAAAGGAAGACCTACTTCTACGCGTAATGATGAAAGGAACAAATGGGGCACCCAAAAGTGTTTGGCGCCTTTGATTCATGAATCAAAATCAATAAAAACTTCTAAACTTCTGCCTGGTCTCCTCTCTTATCTAGTCTGGCACACAAAAGTCTGTAGCATACCATGTCTAGATAAAAGCAGAGACACGCCACTTATGGGTCGGAATCATAGAATTCAAGCAGATCAAGCTGACAGGTTCAAGTCTAAGTTGCTTAAAAAACTAACAAGTTGTCAAAGTTTGTTTGATCTTTCAGATGAGATTTAATGTGAAAAAATAAAAGCAAAAGGACAAGCTCAGAAGAACTTTAACAATAGCGGACAAGAAAAAAGAATCACGAAAGAAGAAGAACATGGAGAAGGAGGAAATGATGATCCATAAGTCTAAAAGAACAGTGACCTACGGAAGTGAACCATTCGCCAACCAAATCAACCACAAGGGGCAAAGAAATGATCTTTTGGAAGAGAAGCAAAAAAACCCAGACGAGAAAAACCAGCAAGTCATAGTTGCTTAACCCGCCACAAACACACTCAATTCAATCAGCAGATCACGAAAATAACACTCTCAGAACCCCAATTCTCGGGTTTACCCCCCGTGCCACAGCCTCGAAGCACCACAATTACAGTCTCATGGGGATCCCAGAGCACCCAGATTATAACAGTCCAAGAACCCCCAAAAAAGAAAAAAAACTCGACAAGAGCAACAAAAAAACTCAGAATTCCAAACCAAAACGCAGAGTTTCCGATAAATCCAGCCACTCACCAGCCAGATCACGCCTCCGCTCTCGAGAAAATCCACACAAACCGCGAACCAACAATGTGGAGTTGCGACAGGCACTCAGGACTCATGGGCTATAAAAAAAGGCGGAAGACGAAACATGAAACACAAGTGACCAAGGGTTTGAGGTTGGAATAGATTACACCATAAGGCAAGGCAATGGACAAACCGAGGTGATCAGATCATTCCATTGCATTCCTTCCACTTCTCCTTCTTCCTTTCTCTCTGTTTCTGCTTTCTTCCGCTACAACTCCCCCACCTACGGGCATCCGTGCCGTGTGAGACCACCTCCTTGAAGCGATCCCTGCGCTTCCCCCGTCCCACAAGCTACCACTCCAATCCTCTCTCCTCCCCCACTCCTTAATCTCCCATTTTTCTATTCACGCCAAAACCAACACCTACACCAGAACTCCTACCTTTCTCTCTCCCGTTACTCGACCACACTGCCCCCACCACAAACGAAAACCTCCCCTCCCCCCCCACCCCACCCGCCGCCCGATCCGGCCCACGGCAGTGGAGGAAAAGTGTGGAGATGGAAAATCTAGGGAAGCAAAAAAGGTGAGGAAGAGGAGGAGGGGCCAGTTGGAGGTAGTGCTGCCGGTGGAGTTCGGGAGAAGAAAGGCGGGGAAAGGGAGGGACGACGGCGTCAAGCCGTCAAGGAGAGAGAATAGCAGAGATGGACTTGTTTAGATTTTTTTTTCCACGTCTCACTGGATTCCGACGACCGTCGTGAAAGTTCTGGATGACGCCGTCCGTGACGGCGTTAACCGACGCCGTCGCAGACGGCAGTGGGTCCGGGGAAGGCGACCGGTGGTGAGTTGGGCGTCGCATTCGGGAGTTTTGCGTTTCTCACCCCCTGCTTTTCCGTTTTGTTCTTCTACTTTACATTGCTTCCGTTCTTTCATTTTGTAAAGTTATAAATTTAAACCAAAATAAATTAACGAAATTTTTTTTTTTTTATCGGTTCATGAAATTTATAAGATTTAAATTAAAATAAATTTAATTTTCATAATCACTTATTTGTATCGATAAAATTAAATTAAATTTATTTTTATTAATATTGTTCACCATTTAGTTTAAGATAAAAATAAAGTCTAGACTTATAAAGTATGAATCGTCATAAATTTAATTAACTCAAATTTCATCATCTGTTTTTGTCCAACTACCAGAATTTCTTGTTTCATTCAATTCTAATAGGTGCACAGATACTTTTACACTGAATTCATTTCTACTTAATTCAATTCTACTCAAAAAATGAATTTTCGTTAATTCATTTCTAACTAATTTCACTTGCATTTGATAAAAATTGAATTAAGCGAAAAAGATCAATATAAACATATTTATGCACCTATCAGAACTAAAAATATGATCTACTTAGATTTGATGACACGTGATTACCAAAGATTTATCGAGTAGAGATGATAATATCTAATTGTTTGATAACTACTAAGACTGTGTGAAAAAGTACGATTGATCTAAATTCTTTTCAATTTAATTTCATCTAATTTTAATTATTCAAACACTCCTTGAGATTATAAATTTAATTGAAAGATCCTTTAATTGTTAGAATATTATATCATTTTAGTAATTTAAATCTCTTCATCTTTATCTAGGAATTCCATGATTTCGTGATATTTTGCAAATTGCAGTTCATGTTTTTGTTTTTCTAATTTCAAAAAAATATTTTCACATTTCCTAATTTACATTATCAAAGGTAGGTTTGCATTTTTGGACTCATTACAACGAACCAAATTAGTGTTAGGGTGTTGTACAGGGTGACTTTTATAATTTTTTAATTTTAACTTTAATTTTATATAAATTATCACGTATCTATGTAATTATACAAATTTTCATATATTAATATAATTTATAATAAATTTAATTTTATTTATTAACAAGAATCAAACTCCTAACACTTCGATATTTGAAACTAAAACACATTCGAATTTGTACACTCATGCTCATTAGCGTTTATTTCTAAGTTACAGAAATCATTTTTTCCAATTGTTTGTTTTGATTTGTATATCGTGATTTGTGACTACGAAATTTTTTTATATTTTTCTAAAAATTTTAGCTATTTTAACACATTTTGCACAAATTATAACTGAAAATCATGATTACGAAAGTTATAACCAGCGCACAAGTCCGTACGTACTGGCGTAAAATCATGATTTTTCGTCGAACTGGATGTAATAAAAATTACGAAACTTTGTGTTATTATAAAAAATCAGTTCCAAAATTTTCAGTTCTGTCACAAGTATGAAATTTAATTTCGTGATATATGAAACAACTTTTGAAAACCTTGAAAATATATTGAAATTGTTTTAATTTAAAAAAATAATTACAAAATAATATTCGTCATTGGATCATTACATAAACAATTTTAATATATTTTAAAATTGATTAAAGTTAGAAACAAACCAAAATTATAATTGCAAAAAAAAGAGCAAATCTAACCACTTAAGGTGATGAGTTGTCCAATTTTCATTGGACGACAACAATTGCCGGGACAACGATCATGTTCCATAAATTTATAAAAAATATGATTTTTAATTTTTTTTTATATAAATACTTTTTTTTTTCTCACATTTTTCAGCTCCCTCTTTAAAAAAACCCTCAACTTCATGGGAAAATGTTATATTAATATGAATATTGAAGTTCAGACGAACTAATTTATATTAACTCATCAAATAAAAAGAGAAGTCACACAAATAATAGATTTTTAAAATTTTGCTTATGCACACGAATCCCTAAGTTTCGTGTATAAATAGATGCAAATGAAAGATTGTATGGTCTAAAAAATTAAAAAAGGAAAGCTATTTGTATTATACAATAAATTTTTAAAAATTTCAAAAATTTTCACGATATAAAATGCGTCACCCTCAGCTTTTTTTACTGGAAAATTTTATTTCAGATAGAGTGTAAAGATTTTCGATCTCAAAAGATAAGAAGTTCAAAAGAGAAGGAAAATAAAGGACAAGACCAGTTCAACCTAGTTAAAAAATGTTGAAAGTTAATCAGGAGAATAAGATTTGAGGTAGGAAAATAAAAAGATTCGAATAGTTAATTAGACACAAGACTTTAATTACAAAAAAGAATCATCGATTCCAATCAAAAGGATACAAAGAGTAAAAATATTAACAGACATTGTTAAATTAATATCCAAAAAAGAGTTACGAAAGATAAAATGATTTCTAACAAACCAAACTGACAATAAAAACGCAAAGAATAGTTCAGGAAAAAATAGATTATAGAGGAATTTATTATACATTTAAAAAATACAAAAAAGTTAAGAAATAGTGAGAATAATAAATTAATTTTTTTATTATTTCTCGTACTTTCAAATACACAGATTTCCCTTAAAAGTAATTCATGAAAAAATAATCAAAGAGAAATGATTAATAATTTTAATACAAAGATTACAAAAACTACAAACTGTACCAATTTCTTTTAACAATATTAACTTTGATAAAAAAATTATCATGAAAAGTCAACCAAGCGAAGTATTTGATTTTTAGAAGAATTGTACTTCTCCAAATAACTTTGTATTCAATTAGGTAATATTAACTATTGATAATTGTATAATCACCTTAAAATATACGAAACATAATATGTTCGTGTCGATTTAGATATTCATACGTATTCGTTATTCTATACAAGTACGATGTAATTTGAAATTAATCCGAAACGAATTAAAAAGGCAATTATTTTAGCCCAAACAGGCCCTTTCTTTAATGAACCATATATTCACTGTCAAACAAACGAGCTTACTTGCTAACGAAGTTGGATTTGTTTACTAAGTACGGACTAAACATCAACACATAATTTTAAAATTTGACGAGAACTCGAACACCCATTTATATAAGGCGGAGTTATGGATGTAGTTAACTCGAATTTGATTTATTTACACATGCTTTTCTTTCGTATTATTAATTTATCGCTTGCAACCAGAAAGGATAACTCGTAAACTTGAGATCGACGTTAAAGTTGACCTAAGGCAAAATAATGAGATGTGACAACTGGACTTGCTATATATTTTATTACGAGGAAAGCAGGATAAATGTAATAATATATGATAGTGGAAAATTATGTAAATTTTATTTTATTAAAATTAATTAATTAATTAATAAAAAATAATTTATCAAGTAAAATAAGTATCTCAATTTTACTATTTTTCCTAACAACTTAACTCAAGTGAACAGTTTAATATACAATTTCTGTAAAATAGTTGTTATAAATGGGTCTTCATCGATCTTGACATAAAAAACAACTATGTTAAGTGACAATTATACTTGTACATATTTACTTTAAAATAATTAAGTTGACCTATTAAAATAGAATGATGTTTACTTTATTAGTTGCAAGTAATCCTTACCCGTTTATTTAATAAACTTGGAAGGTAAGGATAAATTTATTTTCCATACAATCATCCATCCTCCTGTTAATTAATTTTCTCTCTTAATAATATTCCGAGGACGTGCTTGTAAATATGGCTTGACCGTAGATTTTTTAATAAATACATTTTTTACTTAAATGCATTTCCAAAATGTCCAAAAGGATCACAATATCCCACACAATTTAATAAAAAATGAGCAAAATCTATAAAAAATAAATAAAACAGCACCGTCCGCTACACCTTTTTTCTAAAAAAAGGGGAAAAAAAACTCGGGATATATTTCGATATATGATCGCTAAATAATTTCATATCGATGAAAAAAAAATGGTGCTGGCTCAAGCTACATGGAGTTTTTGCTCTCTCTTTTTTTAATAAAAATAAAATACAGCTGGTTTTAAAAAAAAAATTTATAAAATGCAATATTGATTATTCATCAATAATAATATTCATAGCTTTTAAAGAGCATGTTAAAGTTATAATAAAGAAGTGTAATTGTAAATTTACAAGAAATTTATATAATATATTCATAAGAAGAACTTAAAATTTCAGAGACTTGAGAAATTCTGCAACCACCGAAATACCACTTTAGTGGTTATAACCTCGAATTCTAATATATATTTTCACATATTTTCAATATAATATTTATTATAGATAAACTACTAAAGTGATATCTTAGACTTTATTTAAGGTTGATTATAATTAAAATTTAAAATTATTTTTAAGTATCGTGTAAACTTTAAAATATAAATTTACATACCTTAATTACTATAAACTTTAAAGAAATTAACTTAAATTTTAATTTTTTAAAACTTCTAAAGTTAGATTGAAGTCTATCTCAGACGAGATATTGAAAGATTTTTTATTAAAATTTATAATTTTAAATTTTAAATTTCATTGAACAGTAAAATTATCTTAAGTTAATACTTTTTAAAAAAAATTATGAATAAATTTTAAATCGAATATTTCGTGGAGGGCGTGATGATCAACCGTCGACTTTTCGTTCGACAACGCGCACACGCCTTTGACCTCTCACATCGCTTCTTCTCGTGTCCGTGCAATGACCACTGGACGCAGGAGCTGCAAAAGTGTACCGTGCTGCCATGTAGTCTATAAATGATATTTTAAATGTGAAGACAGACCAGAACCGAGTTAAGTAGATTCCCTTCCCGCCCCCTTGTCAGATCTGAAAAAAAATGAAATTCGTAATCTTATCTTAGGATTCAAAAGCCTTTTGAAACCTGGTTTTACAGTATTTTTCATTCGAACAGGAGAAATCCATCTTTTGTTGGGTCAGAATTCGTATTTTTCACTGAGCAGAGTGCATGAATCGGAATGGCTCAAGCCGAGCAGCAAAACAACGGCTCGGCAACTTTAGATAAAGACTGCAAGTTGCAGTTTTCCTTTGTTGCCTGTCCCCCGCCCCGTTTTTTTCTTTAACGGATGATTGCTTGTTCCTGTGGGGCAAAGCCACCAAACCATGATCTTTAATTTTCTATCTGTTCACCTCCCTGGTGAACCCATTCTCCCATTATCCACAGAGAGAGAGAGTCAGATTTCAGATTTCAAATTCCAAACTATGGTAAAAGAAATTACAGTATCAAGGTTTTATATAACGTAGATTTTTTTTACCAAACACAACTTAAGCGAAATGAACAAAGTTTTAGATAATGATTATTTTTAACCCGATAGATTGACACTGATGAAAAAGTGGATCCCAATAATCAACGTCAGACTTCATATCATCTGCAGCGTCGTAAATAATAAACCTTTGGGTGTGATGACTTTTGACATTCATCTCACGGCACTCTTGGCGTGACAGTGGAGACAACCGGCTTGGTAAGTACTTTCAAAAATCAATGGCGGTACCAATTTCAAAAATTCATGTGACCATATGGAATATTTTTGTTTGTTTGAATGAGAACGAGAGGGTGAGATGAAAGCAAACCAATAAGTCTATTGAATTTTCCAACCATGTGAAAACAGCAGACAGTTTCGCACTGGATTGTCTTTCATAACCCGTAACATACGTTAACCAGAGGGAGAGAAAAATAAAACATCTGTTCATTTGAGGTTTTATTCGGTAATTTAGTTTTAACTTCAACATAAATTTTATATAAATTTTCATATATTATTATTATTATATAAATTTTATACATAAATTTTTATCTTATAATTTATTATACAACTTTAACGTTATTTATAAAATTACTTTTAACTTTAACTACTCACGATTGTTAAAATTAAAGCTGCAAGTGGTGGATAAAATTAAATTGAGACCATTGAAAAAAATTTGAATTCTGACCTTCTATGTGTCACTTCTAAGTTAAAATTGTTGAAAAAAATAGTCTCACGTTGAAAATACTAAATAAAATTAAAATATTTATATCACTTATGAGTTCTTACTAAAATCAATTAATTAATGAAAAATAACTCACAAGTAATATAAATATCTTAATTTTATTTATTATTTTCAATATAAGACTATTTTTCCTAACACGCCTCCACATTTGTGAACATTTTAGTAAAGTATTCTACATAATGTCTTACGTATAACGTGTGTAAATTGACTCTAATATCATATTAAAATTTTATCTTAAATCAATTATTAAGAGTGGAAGTGTTCTTTATATATTAATTTAATTTATTTCTTATATTTATCATTATAATACTATTTTTTACACTTCCCCTCATCTGTGACTTGTTTTTAATTTTTTTATACTTACAAAGTGTCCATTGGTGAATGTGTATAAAATGACTTTGATACATGTAGATTTTTTTTTACTAAAATCAATTGATTAATAGAAAAAAAACTTACAAGTGATATAAATATCTCAGTTTCACTTATTATTTTTAATGTAGAATTATTTTTTCCAATACACATCTACGCTTGTGAGCTCTTCATTGGAATACTCTACATAACATCTTGCATGTAACGTATGTGAACTAACTCTGATATCATGTAAATTTTATCTTATTAAAATTAATTAGTTAGTAAGGTAAAATCTACTTAATATCAGAGTCAGTCCATATATGTTACACGTGAGATGTTATATAGTGTATTCTAACGAGAGGTTCACAAATGCAAAAGTAAAAATAGTCTTACATTACAAATAAAAAATGAAATTAAGATACTTATAATTTTTTTTTTACTAATTAATTAATTTTAAAAAAATAAAAATCCACAAAAACGATGGCACCGACGGGCTCTTGGTGAGAGGAATGCATGGATGAGTGGAGCCAACATTCCATGTCCTTCGTGTGCAGCATTCGAAGCACACGCTTGTTGTTAATGGTAATGTCTGCATACTTCCAACCAATTTCCAAGTTTAATACCAACGTTTTCTTTTCGATTCCATAATTTTTTATTTTTTATTTAAAAAAGAAACATCTTGACGGCGTATGCTGAAAGCCTGAAGCCCAACTCATCTGACGGGCTCTCCTTTTGGTGTCTCTGGAAAATGCTTTATCTGTGATAACTTTGTTCTTGTTAATTATATTCTAAAAAAACACTTTGTTTTTGTTAATTTGAGATCCAGTACCTGATTCCTAAGCAGAACTTCTCATACGAAACTGTTTGATATGCATGAGTACTTGGGAGGAAGAGCTTGATTACACGCATGCTAAAAAGGACCATTGGTGTGAGATCAAAATGCACAGACGAAACAATGGTTTTGCTTATCTTAACTTTAATTTTAATTTTGTATAAATTTTTAATGTTAATACAAATTTTTATAACTTTAATTATTATATAATTTTAATTTTATTTATTTTTTAACTTTAATTTTAACTTTATATAATTTTTAAAATTAATTAAAACTCTCCGTACAGAAGACCAATAACACTTGCTTGTTATTATCTGTGGAATAAGCTTCACCTGTAAACAAATATGATAAAAAGACCCTTAAAAGTTGAAAAGACAAAATAATGAAAGTGGCAGATATCAGTTCTTTCCATTGCTCTCTTTTTCAGACTATGCAATCTTGGGCAGTGTGCACCTGCGTAGGCCTGAGTAGAAGGCAATTTTTAGGCTCTTAACATATCACTGAATTTTTTTTTTGGTAATAGATATCACTGACATTTATGATATGGACATTCAAATCCGAGCTTGCCACCCACATTACGCAATCATGCTGAAAGCTCTGGGCGCAAATTCTCCCGAAGAAAGGGGAAAAAAATATTTTAAATGTTGATAAAAATAGTCTTTTTATTATATATTTTATATTAAATTTTATTTTTAATATGAGAGTATTTTAATTCTTTTATTTATAATTTTTTAAATTTTTACAAGTATTTTTTTGGATCGAATAGATATATTGAAACTTGAACTTAAATTTAATTTTGATATCATGTTAGAAATGTAGATCTTTTCCTGTATTTTTTATACCAAATCTCTTCCTGCTTGATTATTTCAGCAAAGGCTGTTTGTTAGTCAATCTGTTTCACATACCTGACTGACCATATGGTGCTTCCTTCGCATCATGAATTGATAATGCAATCCTTTGATTGCAAGGGAGGCAATTTTCTGTGTTTATTAAGGTTCAAATCCAAGATTTGAAGCGAATGATTATCTTGTTAATCACCAAATCCAACCTACCAAACTTGTCAGCTACCGACAAGTGTACACCATGTTAATTGCAGATTCCTGCACAACCACATGCAGTTCTTTGAAGAAATGGGGAGGAGTGTCCAGACCTCTTATTATTATCTGCAATGGCATTCCCTGCCAGGGCTTTGAACGATAACAACAAGAAGCTCGTTCAGAAAGGAACCATCCAAGTGACAAGGCTGTCAGCGGGTACAACCCTGTCATGACATCCTAAGATTCCAAAGAAAGGCCTCACCTTTTCTCTCTCTCTCTGTCTTTTTAAACAAAGAGAGAAGTACAGGATTTTTTGTTGCATACTCAGGGAAATAATGGGATGTTTTGGAAATGGATGCAATCCGCAAGAAACACACATCTTGATCAAATCAACGAAACTGGTCTCCTCTGAACTGCAAGAGAAAATCGGAAGAATGAGTCTGCCAATTAATCTTGCTGTTGGGAACATCATCTTATTCCCACCATGTTTGATGCTGCAGCACACAAGTGCTGTATAAAAAAAAGGTTGCATCACATCACCTTGTAATAATTAATTAATGGATGACCTAAAACCCCACAGATTAATTAGTCCAAAAAACAAGCATTTTTTTAGTCCATGGTGGTGTTTTTACCCTGGCCCAGATCTAGGATATATTTCATGCCTTATAATATAATGAATGACTAACAGTGAAACGCTGGTTCAATTTCTCTCAGGCATTCTCACATATGGTAATGAATAAATTCCAGGTCTGGACTCACGGTTTGAAGGGATCCAGCAAATTGTTGGAAGGAGACCAATTTTTATTTGGGTTGAAGCTTGATACACAAGATTTGACATCACTGACTGACTGGATTCAGGAACGTGAGGGAGCTTGACAGCTTGTGGAAGTTGACAACCAAAGTATAAATTTGTAGGATGAAGACCCGAAATCTGTGTGCTGCTTTCGGCTGTGCATATGCAGTAAAAATCAGTAGTGTTCTGGACCTTTATAGATTCATGGTACTATTGCAGTTCTTTATTGTTTTGAAGAAATGCAACTAAAAATAAGGAAAAAACCACGTATCATAAAAAAGTCAAACACTTACAGATTTATATGATGCAACAACATATATATGTGTGAATTTTTGAAATTAGATAGGGTTACGCATGAAAAAAACTGAAAAGAAAAATTTCACAGCCGGGTTGATTACTCTAGATTTATTTGAACTTATTTTTTGAAACACAAAAATGATGTTGCTTACTATATAAACTCTTTCTTATCTCTTGTTAAAAATAAATTTGATTGCTACATCAAAGAATTTAAGATTGATAATAAGATCTATTCTTATTAATAAAAACATTAAAGATCTATTCTTTAGTCACTTATATATCTTGCCAATATGTGCATATGATCAACCTTTTGTTTTTTTGCTTGGATGCACAATCTTGAAAGATCTATCACATGATGTGTGTTTACATCATCAGGTCACAAACCCTGTCCCACGGGGGAATGCCACTGCAAGGTGTTCAGCCTACCTTATCTGCTATTTCTCTCTGTTGGGAGGAAGAGACCTTCTGGTCTAAAGATCATTTTGGTCTTGTTTATTTTCAATTTTATTTACTTCATTACTCTCAGTTAACTCTCAAAGCTGACTCCACATCAAATGAGGCCCAAGTTGGTTTATTCAACTTCGAGCTTCAACTACTGTAGAATTCTGAAGCCATAAAAAAAGATATCAAACAAATTTGAGAGGAGTTGGAAATTGCTCCTGCACACTCCCTCACATTCCTTTACTCTCTACTACATTGATAAATTTTTTTCGTGCACTCTGATGCCCACAAGATACACGTCATTAACCCAATTCCACGCTCTGAACGTATTGTGCCTTCAGGGAGCGGCGTCATCAGCTAGCTCCGGCAAACAAACAAGCAAGGTTGATTAGCTTGTGGCACCAATTAAGTTGGGGAATAAACAAGAGGTGGTGGGTCTTCACTTCCCTGCCCATCATCACTGTGCCACCGAGAAGGATAGGGATTAGGTGCCGCGTGTTTTTCCTTACCACACACACACAGAGAGGCTGCACAACAGGACCTACAAGCATGTGCTCGGAGTTTGGCATCACATTGAACCTGTTCATAATATATATACCACGCTCATCGACGAAATGATGGCAAGCCTAGCGATCAACCGAGACCACCAATCATACATCCATCCTTCACCAATTCACGTAGTTTTTTCCCAAAGGTAATTAAGCTATCTGTCTCTTTTGTTCATCAAGGTGATTTTCACGCAGACTTGCATCTTTTATGATTAAAGAAAGATGGTGGGAGTAAAAGGTTACTTGTTGAACCGAAGGTTTTGTGATGTCAGTTATTTTTATCCTATGTTACTGAAACATTACATAGAATAGGATTGTGATTAATTAACTAATTCTTTCCAATCAGTGATTTTTAAAATTCAGGAACCCCACCCCAAAGGTTTGTGAGTAATAGATACCAGCTTTAAGAATATCTAATGGTTTTTTAATTATATATGGTTCCATTGACCTGGCGATCACTGAAATAATAATACTTTTACTTCATTTAATTCTTTCTTCTATAATTAGTTCCTTTTAGTCATGGAAAAAAGTGAATTAGAAATTGTTGTTAAAATTTTATTTTAAAATCAATTAACTAATAGTGAAAAATTCTTCATATATTAAGTCTAATTCATTTGTTACATTTATTAATACAAGACTATTTTAATATTTTTCCTCGCTTGTAACTTATTTTTATGTCTACACAAGTAGATATGTATAACTTAGCTTCGATACTATATTAAAATATTATCTCAATATCAATTGACTATAAGTAAAAAGATTCTTCATATATTAAATCTAATTTATTCTCTTATTTATCAATATTAAACTATTCCAACAATTAGCACCAAAACAAAGTTTACCAAAGTCTTAACGACTATTATATCAAGGGCCAATACCATTTACATAAATATATGACCATGTATTCATGCTATTCAGAAGATAATTTAGTTGGGGAATAAAGTTGAGAACCTATCAAAGAATCCACATGTACCAAGACAACATTTGGTTTGAGATCTCATTTTGTGTTTTCTTTGCAAGGGATCAGGAACATTAAGATAAAGCTACATCATCCATTCCAAATACCTGTTACCTTGAGGGTATAGTCTTAAGTTTTTTTTCGATAAAACCTATTCGTCAGATAAGTTAGAAGTTGATGTAAATAAAAAAAATTTCTTAAACTGACACAATTCCTATTGTAATTTTTTTTTTTTCTATTTCTTTCTTTCACAGTTACAATAAAAAAACTTATTTTCATTGTTTGTTAAAATATATTACTCTATACAATAAAAACTCCTACAAACATTATCCCCAAACGAAACCTTAAAAGATTCCATGTGATGACCTAATGAGGTCGCCCAATTGTCAAGAAGTGGATGATGAACAGATTTGGGGAAACAAACAAGACAGTATATTTCACGGTGAAGAGGAACGGCACCAAACCCATCACGCATCATCACAAGGCAAAAAAGTAAAATGGCAGATTAGGGGCTGATGGCCTAAAACGTTGCTTCTCAATGGCTTCTTCATCCTGAAACACTTGCAAAGAAAAACAACGAAAAAAAAACCTAGCCCTATTGATTGGTGCAGTTAATAATATATACTTGTCTTCTGCGCATGTCACGTGAAGGGACATAACAAAACATGCTTGTGATTCGAGGGATAAATGCAAGAATTCACCACAGGAAAGGGGTGTACCATGAAGATACAAACGTATATCTTGAACATAACCTATGTGCAGGGTCATCATATCGTTAAAAATATTAAAAGAATAATTATTGCAGAACAAGACCAACCACACCTAAACATTATATACAGTGAGAGCAGTTTGAAATGAGGCATGTTCTTGAAATGGAAGTTATTGCAAAGAATGGGTGTAGTATGCAAATACAAACTTATGTAGAATATTACACGTGAATGGTTACATCTCAAAGATTTAAAAGAAAACATATGACAGAAAGAGGACAGATACCTTCCCAAATAAATGTGGGAAGAATCAAGCTTAAGGCCACCTAACCTTAAGAATACAAGCTTAAGGCCACCTAACCTTAAGAATACAAGCTTAAGGCATGTTCTTGGAACTATTTATAGTGTGGTCCCAACCGGTTTCTGTATTTTTTTTGTTTTGCATTAAGTTAAGCATGCATTCAAACCCTAAAAAAAATAAAATTAAAATTTTTAAAAAGCATGCATTCAACCTGCACCTTGAAAGCATGGGCATTGACTACCATATCACAAGTTCCAGTTTCAGACACGCACACTTGTTAATATTTTACAATAATGTCATTGTGCTGAGGATTGACAAATGGTAGCTTGTAGTAAGGAACAGAATCTTCTTTTCCAGGTGTAAATCAAAATCCAAATGAATTACCAAGCATTGTTATTTCTTCCACTCTGACACTTCCAAATTACAGAAAGATATTAATTATTTAGAGGAAAAACGAGCATGCACTTCAAGTGGTGAGTTGTAGGCTGGGACATCTCAACCTCATCTCATCATCCTATGACTAACATGAAATATCTAATTGAAGAACAGACTAACATATTAGTCAAAAAAAAAAACCCATGTTCCAAAAAGGAAAAGGAACAAAGTTTAATCTCTCCACAAGGAGGATTCAGAAGGGCATACCACTCTGCTTGATTATTAAAAGAATGACATGTTGAAGCCAGGAATGAATTTCAAATCTTCAAGTCTCACGTTTTTACCTTCGTTGAACGTTAGTTCAACTGTTCATTGTTCAAATGGAAAACTAGTAGGTCCTACAGTTCATATGCACAGTTTGAACATAATACATTGTCTTACTTTTGTCCCCATGGCCACATCCATCAGTTCAAGTTTAGTTTTGACAAGAAGAGCTTTGTCTTAAATTGTTTCCCAGTGCATCTGATACAGCTGCAATCAAATATCGTAGTTTTCTTTTTCAAATTTCAATTGCAATTGCATTTTTTAACCATTATCTTCTAGAATGACAGCAGTACGAAATTCACTCAATTCACTGTATCTGATAAAGTAAACTAATGTGGCAAAAGCATACTTTTCTAACTGAAAAAAATCAAAAATGCAGCTTGACTTTTACACAAATTACATACTACTTTTGATAATGTAAAACATTGTGCCTAAAATGCAGCGTGAATCCGAGAAATATTATCAGATACGGGGGCTTTGATAGGATTTGTTTGGTATTTGCATGTTTACATATCTATATTTACAAACTTACGATAAATACATGAAAAATTGATCTGCCGGAAGATGGGTATTCCCGTAATATATGAATTGCCACAAAATACGACTATCAGACATCGTCCACCATTTCCGTTGTTGATGTGATTGACCAATAAGCATCTACAAAGAGATCACATTGGAAATCAAATCAAGATAGGGCGTACGCTACTTCCAAAGTAATCATTGTGCAATGGCTCGTTTCCAAAGTCATGCCTTATCATACACTGGATGTTGGTTCAAATCGGCAGATACAATCATAAATATTTCCCTTGATCAACTTCTCAGCAATCCTCTGATTCTTCACCATTGCAAGCTGAAAACAACAATTATACAAGTAAATGCAAAAACAAGGAAGGTTAATTTCCTCCACGGTAGAAAGAGCATTCTAAACTAAGGTTCCATAATAATATTATGTTCAGTCATTCATAAGCATATTGAAATTTAACCATGTCTTTAAAACTATAAGCCATTTACCAAAATCTGAAAAAGGGTGCTCAATATGGGAAGCCTAAAAGGCAAAAGAGAATACTAAGGAAGGTAATACTTTCTAGTAGAGGTCTTCACTCAACTGCAATATGGACAATTGAAAGAGCCTTGGTTTGTAATGTTCAAAATTGTTAGGCTCAGACTAAGATCTTACCTTCAGCACATCGCATTTAAAACAAGCATTGAAATTCGTATGAAGAGTTCTACCCATTCCTTCTAAAATGATCTGCAGCACATCAAGAAAGCAAGAAAAGTCATTTCAGATAAAATGATCAGCATTCCTTTCCTACTAATACAATAACCTGAATTATTTTTTCTAAACTACTAGGAACCCCAAGAAAAGTGTCTACCAAATCTGCATCTTTTGCAACTTCAGCCAATTCTGAGCTAACTTGTCTGAAATCTATGCATGGGCTTCCACAACCATTCTCTACAACCATCAGAGGAACTGATGCAGAACCGTCTTTCAGACCATCCTGGATAACCATAGCGTCAACAAGTAGTCCACCAGCTTCAGCAGCCTTCCGGATTATATCACAATGCTGTTGACATGAGCATAAGAAAGTAAGAACCATAGAATTGCAAGCTATCATCTTGGATGAAAGTGACACAATAAATCGAAGATCCACGATAAAAAGTATATGGCATGTTGATCAAACCTTTGCAGCCTCAGCCACTATCGCAGGAAGCTCATATGCAGTCACATCATTTAATGCAGGTAGGGAATTTCCAACAAGAACAACCTACACACAGAAGCACAGTTTGAAATTGATGATACATTGATTCTTTAAGAGAATGGTAGACAGATTGACCAGTATTAATCCATTGAACCAACTAATACATCCAGCTAGACCTAGTAGTTGAAGCATGAATTGATTTCTCAATTCACTGAAGACTAATAATCCGCTTAGATATTACTAGGGTAAAAGAATTAACATAAAATTTCTTAGTGTAACACTGTCATTAACTAACCTCAGTTCCTCTTCGAAGGAACTCCCTTGCGAGAGGTAGCATTCCAAGAACCACATCAGCACCAGAGTTATCCACAAAAAGCAAAGCTCTACGATAAGGTTGACACCTCCCTGAGCCAAGCATACGTTTCTTAAACAAATCAAAATCATCTACCTGAAAAAGGTAACAAGAAAGTGATGAGATGATACAAAATTTTTAATTGCCATAATACAAACATAATAATTAACAAAAGATAACTCACCCGCCAAGGCCGTTGCATTTTTTTGCGACTCATGTGATATATTTCAATAATAGTTCCCTTGTGATAAAGGTTAACACAAGCACGGGATCCCCAATCAAAAATATTTGCAGCAAGGACTCCTTCAATGAGGGAGTGCAATCTGTCCTCCTAATTTGAGGAAAATTAAAATTTTAGAACAACAATGTCAAACATAAAGCACACTTAATAATACTAAAGTATATCAAACAATACAAATAATTTTTGGTTCTCAATTTCATTTCAATCATAAAATAATACTTACATGTTAGTTTACGCTTATAAAAATATATAGAAAAGCATTCAAATTCTGCTTAATTATAAAAATATATACTCAACAACTTGGTTCAGTCTGGTCAATTTTATCTCAAACCACAATTTAAACTGGCCTTATTGGTGTAGCATAGTTACAAACTGTTCTGAATTGCAACTCATCTAGGAAACATATCAAACCATAAAAAATTGGTTCATTTCAATTCAATTCATCGGTTTGAGCTAAGCATACCATGCATAACCTGTTGCAGAAGCAATTAGCTGGGAAGCAGGAATTAGGATAAAATCCATTTTATTTCCTCCATCATTTATAACAATACTAATAAATTCCAGTCCTATTGAACACAGATTTTAGACAGTTGATAAGTATTGAATAAGAGGAAATAAGTGAAAGATTTATGTATCATTAATAGAGATAAGACTTCTTTGTATAGAAGTTACATAAATATAATAAAGGCAGTTCATCAATGTGAAACTAAATTCACAATACAACATAATATAAGAAACCCTAATATATATTTAAACTCTAACAATCCCCCTCAAGTTAAAGCATCCAATTAGTAAAAGACTCGTACATAAACAAAATAACGAAAAATTTGAAGTATTAGCAATATTATGTAAGCAAATATACTAAGAGGCTTACACAAATATACATCTAGAAGTACGATCATTATCAATCATCCAAAAAGAGAGATTTCATGTGGATTGTTAATATGAGGTGTTTTATAAACTTTAAAAATAATGTAAACTTTTAACTAGAGGTATTTCATAAACCTCAAAAATAATGCGAATTTTTAATTTGAGGTATTTCACAAATCCCAAAAATAATATGGATTTTTTAATGTGAGGTGTTCCATAAACCCAAAAATAGTTGGAGATTGATAATAAAGTATTAAATATTTTTATGTCTTATTATTATTATTTTCTTATTTTTATGTTTTCTTTTTTCTCTTTTTTTTTTTACTTCCACCATTTTTTTACTACTCTGCTCCTCTCTTTTTGTCTACGCATGCTCCACAACTACTCTCCTTTTCTTTTTCTTTTCTTTTTTTTTCTTTGCTCCTCTTCATTCTCTTGTCTACAACCCTAATGGGTGCAAGCAATGGACGAAGGGAGGGTTGTGAAAACCCTATAGGCGATGTCTGTGACGATGAGAGAATCATTTGTCCAAGCGGTCACAATTGAGCCAAAGTTATGCAAGAGGAAGTGACCTGCAAGGAGATGGTTGCAAATGACGCAGCCAGATGACATTGCAGATCAAGACAAACTATTACAAGGAAGTGATGACAAAGATCAAAGTTGCGCAAGTTGAAAGAGACCATTAGTGAGTTATGGGTGAAGGAAAGAGTGACAGAACTTAGCTGCTTGTTGGCAGATTTACACGAGGAGAAGACATCAACTCAAGAAATAGAGCAATGATAGAGAGTGTGCCAAAGCAAAGGGAGCAATGACAACAAGTCCTGAGCCGAAAAAGGACAATAGAGCCAGGAGACCGTGAGGGTGGAGGGGGCCCAGAGGTTGGCACTACTACAAAGGCTGGTCAATTGGTTTGGGGGAGGGATGGTGGCTAGGGTTCCCTCATCCCTACCTAAGTTTTTTTTTTCCTCTATTGGACTGTTAAACCTTAAGTTCTGATATCATGTTAAACAAGAAGAAATAAGTGAAAAATTGATGTATCATTAACAGAAATAAGACCTTTTATATAAAGGTTACATAAACATTAACCAATATGAAATTAAACCCACAATACAACGCAACATGAGAAACCCTAAAACATATTTAAACTCTAACATAAAAAATTGGAATCTAAAATAGTGTAGTAAAAATAAATTTGAGAATATTTACTTCTATAATTCCATTGTTAGTTCTTTTGCATTCCAGTGATTCATTCCAACAGATTTCTTTTTTTTGAGAAGGATAAGGTAGATTCTCATAAATACGAATCAACATTCCAAGAGATTATATAAGCTCTCCTGTAAAGAAACGAACTACATCCCGATGATAACAAAAGAGATCGCATGATTTATATAAATATCAATTTTTGCAAGATGTGGTGTGTTTTTAGTATTTAAATTTAACAGGAAATTTCACCTCACCAAGAATTTATGTAAAGCACTTCGAAATTGTGCATTCTATTGTAAGATTAAGATTTCAATGTCAATGGCACAATACTGCATGTAACAACCTTATATATTACATTACCTCATTCATACAATCAAGCTCCACCAAGAGGTCAGATAACACAGCAAGGGAGGCTTCATTTTCCCTATATGAGAAAGACATCAGAGAAATAAAATGTATCTTGGATTGCCAAAAGTAGGCAACCAAAGACAAATATAAAAACTTGGATGTTGTTTCTGTGCTTGGGATTCTGGGAATGGCAGCGTACCTCATTAAGGATACATTATTATTCGTGCAATCACAGATTTTTGTGCTACTCAAATACAATTACATTTTTTGCATTTTTTCCTTATCATTGTAATAAGTTCCATGCTACTAAAGGAAAAACAACAAATGAACCTAAAGTTTCAAGAAGCTATTTTGGCACAGATGTAGGTCAGGCCAGTCCTCTAATTAGTATTCAACCACCCCTAGAAACATGCTTAAACCAAGATATGCATGGTAGAAAAAGTTCAAGTTTCTTCTCTATGTAACAATATTTTTGCTTGGTCATTATCTAAGTATTGCAATTTTTAAAAATAGTCAATGTTTAGGGAATCAAACGAACTATCATACAGATTTTTAACAAATATAACAGAAAAGTAAAAGATTTTTTGTCCAAAATTTCCAAAAACAACAATCCGAGTCATAATCACATGATATTGTGTTGGCTACACGAATCCTTTTTTTCTATGTATTTCTATCTATAGTCAAATTTTCAGTGCAATTACATAACTTTAAAACATTTTTCACAATTCCAAATCAAATAATATTAAACCTCTATACTTCTTTAAATTTTTTCTACACTAATTAATTCTTCTCTCTTAATTGGTGCATCCTTTGACCTCCTAATAATATGACTAAACCACCTACGTAGATTTTCTCTTATTTTATCTTCACTTGATGCAATTCCTAATAAAGTCATTTTTTAGCTTATTCCTTAAAATATTACCATTTATCCATCTGAGCATTCACATTTATACAACATTGACCTTTTACATATGGGAAAGCTTTATAACCCAAGACTCTTAGCCATAATAAAGTATAATAGGGCAAATAGCAAGATTTCAAATTTCAATATCATATGAAGGATCAGTCCTCTAGAAAAAAGAAATTTATCAAGGATTGTACCAATGGAAATACATACTTTAGTGGAAACAACAAAAAAATTTCAAATTTCAACGTAAAACTTATGGATAAAATAAAATAAGTTATGACAAGCACATAACACTTAGATAAATTTTTTAAGTAATTATCATCCATAAAACTAATAAACTATGTGATGAATTTTTTTGAGCAGCAATGAAGAATATATTAAAATCAATCAAAAAGAAGCCTACACAAGCCATACACAAGTGAAAAACAGACAAAACAATAGAAAGATGGATATCAAGAACCAAAACCCCAAAGAAGATAAAAGGTCATAAAGGCCAGAATAATGCTGTCCTGAAGTTATGATACTCTAACTGTCCACATCACAATGTCACAAGCGTGTGTAGCCATTCTAGCATATCTGTGTCGGACATAACAGCCCTAACCCAGCCCGATGAATAAAAGTTTTGGGGTATTTTATTAAAAAAAAAACTGCCCTAACCCACCAAGTTTGATAGAAATTGATATAGCCTATTATATCATTTAATGAAAGAGAAAGGAGTTCAAATTTCCATCAAGCCTTTCCAATGCATTTCCCATTCCAGCATATCCAGGCTTCCACTGGCATAAAATAGAAATCTGCTTCTCAACAAATGAATGAAGTCATGAAATTAAACAAACATCCATCTCAGTACCTTCACCTAAAAAAATGTGACAGTGATCTCCACATTCGTAGCAATAAACATTTTCTCTATATATATTTGGTTCACCAATCATTACGTAACTCAAGATATAAATGTATGTCAGGACATAAGCAGGAAAAAACGTAGTCACTTTTGCTGCCATGCATGCATCATCAATCCACAATGATTAACCATCATAAGTACTCATGCAAAATTTTCAGAAATAAAACTAAATCAAATGGAATTACAGTAATGAAAAGGGAAGGGAATAAATAAAAAATTAAAACTCTGACGAATAAAAAATTACCTTTGCTTGATGGATATATAAGCATCTTTGAAATGAAATTCTCTCAAGCATTCCTCCCTTAGCTCCAAGAGATTTGCTAGGCCAAACTTGCCATATGCAGTAGGCTCTTCCATTAACCTACATGATGAAGTTTGAAACTAAAACTAGACAGTGAACAAAATACATGGAAATTGAAATTGAATCACGGAAAATGTACAACAAGATAAGTATGGCCTCGCTAATACTAACGCATAGCTAATATAAGATATATACAATGAGTTGCAGAAAGTTTTTGGAATCCACAGAAAATTGTAAAGTTAATTTAGAATACAAGAGTAACTTAGAATCTAGACTACTGCAAAAAGAAAAAAAATGATAAAATTGTATTGACTTATTTAAATATAAAACTATTATGAAATTTTTGAAAGGAAAAGAAAGCTCCATATGTGAATTTCATTGTCCATTCCTAACTCATTTTTCACGATAACACCATCCCTTATCTAACTTCACTAAATAAATGAAATCTTTCATTCTAGGTTGTAATTTCACAACTTCTATACTGAGGGCTTCTGAAGCATAAGCAATACCTGGCCAAATGAGAAGAGAAGGCACGAGCAAATGCATCTCCCCTTCGTTTAGCATCATCTGTTCCACCTTCACTTGCTACTGCCTATTGAAACAAAAGTAGCAAAAAAAGTTTTGATCAACCCAGAACTGAACAGATAATTCACTCCATACAAATCAGAGAAAATCAAAGGCATACACAACAATCTGTTTTATGTTTTATACAGTAACGTTTATATTTTTCTAATAATTATTTGGGTCCAACTTGCTCACATATGGTGCTTAGCTGTTATTTGAATATTTGTTACACCAACATTATTTTCACCATTATCGTTTAGCAAAACCCCTTTACAATCATTTTTATCTTTGATTCCTTAATAGCTTAAGATAGTTAATATCCTTAAGACAGTCTGATCCTTACCAAAATAATCAGTTATTATAGTCCTTAATGGATAAGATGAGGTATGCAATTTAAGAATAAAATATCAAGATCTGGTAGCAATACCATTAGTAGAAATCTCATGATGCCTAGTATTCTTACCATTCCAAGTGAAAATAATGGAAATGTGAAGCACTAAGTCAGTGTCAGAGTTGTATTTTAGTTTTTTTGGAAGAGTAAAAGGGGGGATCTCATTAAAATAAATGAGAAACATACAGGATCAAATACTTCTTATCAAGAATCAAAAGCAGAAAGAACAAAACTAAAAGAAAATTTTCAAGTTAAGAGAAGACACCCAGAAAGAAAACAGCCCCTTAGCTGAAGCCTGAAAAAGCTATCTCTTCTGAGGGAACATTTGCTTGATGAAAGACCACTGAATTCCTATGCAACTAGATCAAGAGAAACGCAATTCACTGCTTGGCAGGAGTAGCTTTTCCACCAGATAGCTTCTGCAGATTGTCAACTAAAATCCCCCAATCCTATTCAACAGAATCCCATTCAATGACAAGCTTGAGATGTGCCAGGATCTTTTGACTCCATCACAGCTGAAAAAAAGAAGTGGGATCGTCTCATCTTCAACACCACAAAGTGAACAAGTTTAAGCATTCTCAACCCACTAAGCCCTAAGGTATGTGTGAGTATGCAACCATGCAGTAGAAGCAACGTGAAACATCTGACCTAAGGGGAGATTTAGCCTTCCAAAACTCCAATATTTAAAACTCCAATTGCCCAGTTTCAGGAGTACACTGTAGCAATTTTCGACTGAAAACCAACCAGAATTCTGCAGATTCCAGACCATTCTATCCTACTAATTTCCATTTCGAATGTTCAGCTTATCATGCTCGAGGTTGCATCTCAGGTTAAGATTCCAGGGCAATCCCCCTGAAATCCCTGAATGTTACCACCAGAAGAATGCCAAGGATCGCAAGCCAGTGAAAAATTCTAGTAAGTTCCTCCATCGATGTTCTGCCCTGAAGCCAATGACCAAACCAGAATGATGCTCTGTTTCCATTACCAATAGAAACACCAGTGTGACAAGAAACCAAATCTTTAGACCACCCAAAGAGCATCCTCCTGTGCCATCCATCTCCAGTATCTACAGGTTTTTAATACCCAACTCTCCTATATCTAAAGGTAAACAAACAGTCTTCCAACTGATAAGATGAAACTTCTCACTGTCTTTATTCCCCTGCCAATGCCATTTGAAAATTTTCTCAAGTTCAGATAATACCCAAGGGAAGAGCGAAAACAAGCATGTAAAACACTGGTACACTATTGAGGACACTTCAGAGGACAGTAACCCTCTCCCCTCAAAGCTCAAGAACTTTGAAGACCAGCATTCAAGTTTCAATGTCATTCAGATGCTCTTAGCTTCTTCCATGAAGCTGATCGACATTGATGTCCATCAAGAAGCTTTGCTAAAATTCAAATGCAGCACAGAAATTATAGCAAAGGTGTGAAGGATGAAATTCACTTTGTTAACCTGATATTGTAAAACATCCGAGAACAATGTATCTTCAGCATATTGCAATACAGTCACTTGAAGTCTCACATTTCCAGAGATCTATCCCATGTACCAACCACCATTGATTGCCTGTTGATACATAAATGACAACATATTAATCACAATGTAAAGGAGTGGGGAAAGGGAGCATCCCTGCCTGAACCCCCTTCTGCAAAAATGGAAGGAGCCTTCCTTGCCATTGACCAAAACTTGGAAGAGTAAAAGGATGTTTTTGATCCATCCAGTCCATTTATCAGGGAAGTTGTGGACTTTCACTTTTAGGAGGAAGACCCCATCCAGATTATTAAAAGATTTTTTTGAAATCCACTTTGCAAAGTAGATCACGTTTCTGATTATACTTGTAATCTTTGATCAACTATTGGGCTGCAGCAAATCCATCCACCAAACTTCTGTATTGTAAAAATGCTGTTTGAGATGAATGAAGGAACCTGTGAATCACACACAGAAGTCTATTTGTGAAAATCATTGGTGGCTGCATGGTCCAAAACCATTGGCATCTTCTGCACCCCCTTTCTTTGGAATCAAAAAGATGAAAAATTTATTTATAGCTTCAGGACTTGAGTTACTTTCCCACAGCTCTTGCATTACATTTTCAAGTCAAGTTACAAGTCTTGAAAGAAATGCTGATACAAGATTGAAGGAAAACCATCAGGGCCTGGCAACTTTTCACCAGCCACGCTACCTCCCTGATCTATGTTTTGTCAAAAGCACTATTTGGAAGAAGAGTATCTGAATCAGACAGCTTGGAAAGAAATGAACGGTTCCAGACAGGTCTCCACCCTCCCTGCAGCTTAAATTTATCCTTGAAAAAAATCCCTATTGGCAGCACCTCCACACTATGTGATTCAATGTCATCCACATTGATCTTGGAGATGCAACTGAATCCCCACCTAGTGGGTGTTTGTGCTGCCCGGAATTGGGTGGAAAGGAAATGAAATGAATTCATTTCCCAAATACTGTTGTTTGTGTAATCCGAAAATCAAATCCGTCGAATCCTGTCACACTGTCCCTACGTACCCGTGTCACCAATCTCCCAACGAGCCACCGATCTCCCCTCTTTGAGAACCGGCATCGCAGCTCTCACCCCCGCACCGCCAAGCGCGCCTCTTGCGCGAACCCGCACGGTCGATCTCCCCTCTTCGCGAAGTCGTGCCGTTGCTCTCACCCCCGCATCGCCGATCTCCCCTCTCCACGAACCCGTGTCGCCGCTCTCCCCCCCACGCGAAGGTCTGCATCCTCTTCTCCGTTATTTCATTGGAAAATGCAGGAAAAACCAAATTTTTCTGTTAGACCTAAGATTTGTTCGGGATTTTTAGTGCAATGTACCTCTAGATTGTGCACATACTTTCAGATTTCATTGAAGCAGTTGCATTTTCACAAACATCATTCTTTCGCCAACATCAGAGTTACTATTTGGCAGCATTTTTGGGATTTTTCAGTGTGCTTTCTTCTTGAGTGAGTAGCACCAAGTTTAAACTCCAAGTTTGATTTTATCCTTCAAAACAAGTCATCACCCAAAAATTCCTTTGCTTGTTGAGGATGCATATAATATTACGTTGAAGAAAGAAATATATTACTTCCTCGTGCCATGTAGACTTGTAGAGACTTGAGACGGTAAATAACCAATTTCCTTAGAAACAGTGACTCAGCTTTGGGTGGTGCATATAATATTCCTTTGCTTGTTGAGGATGCATATTGATATTTTTCGAAATAAATTTTTTATATATTTGCATTGATCCTATTTTATTTTTCAGTGAATAATATCAGTTGAAAAAAAGAAAACTAGTGGAAAGGGTTATTTCAATTGGAGTGTAAAACAAGAGAAGATTATTTTAGAGTTAATATGTGAAGCAATAAAAGAGAGAAATGAGAAAACACCCGATAGCAAGATTAAATTTGAAACATAGGCTGAAGTAATCAAGTTGTACAGCGAAAAAAGTGGACTTAACATTCAAAAAAAAAATATAAAAAATAGAATGAAAACATGAAGAACAATGTATAAGGTGTATACTAAAATAGGTCATCAAAGTGGATTTGGATGGAACATTGTGCGTGGTCATGCAAAAGTCCCTCAGTAAGTGTGGAATTCATTTGTTAAGGTTCAAAATAGTTTTGTTTTAAACTTTCTTGTGATTAAAATATTAATTATACTTTTATTTTTGTAACAACATCCTGAGTATGCACCTTATGTTGGAAAGTCGTGTTTAATATATGACCATCTTCAGAAAATTTTTAAAAGCAACATAGCTACTGGATCTACTAGTGTACATGTGGGTGACTTTCAAAGTTGTGTAAATTTAAACGATGATCACGTAAACACATATAATTTATGTAGTTATGTTCCTATGATTGATGAACCTAAAGTGCAAGGTGCTTCCCCAACCATAAAAGCCAATGATTCATTGAAAAAGAGAATGGCCTAGACCTTATGCAGAACAACATGAGTCGTTGGTCAAAATAGTTGAGAATGTTAATACACTAATTGCTAAATTAGTTGATAATGAAAATGCAAATGCACAAAGAATATTTAGTATTATGACTCGTATTACAGATGCTAAAGAAAGGAAATTGAAAATAGTGGACAATAACAAATCTGAATATGCAACTTGTATGAATATTGTATTTTCACTTCCAGATCTTAGTGAACAACAAATATTTAAGACTATTAACCTTTTTGAGAATGAAGGAAAATGTTTTCAATTCTTGAATGTTCCTGAGGAGATGCGAATGAGCTGGCTGAAATTTAATACATTATAATTAATGTGTTATATAGTGTGTTTGTTATGTGGTTGACTTTTATTGCAAAACTGTTTGTTATGTCTGTAATATGTGAAATTGTGTTATATACTATGTTATGTATTATTCTGTATTAAACCTGTGTTTCTATTGTTCAGGAAGGTGGTGTTATATCATAAACATTATTAAGTTATGTTATTAATTGTGTTATGTTGTATATGACGTAGTGTTTTCATTGTTATTATGACTTATGATTCGTTGATAATGTTGTTCAGATTGAAATGAATGACAATGATAAGCTCAGGTTGTTGAGAATGGTAATCTAAAGGCATACCATGAATTGCGCACAATTGTTAATATAGATAGAAAGTTCAAAATTAAATGTGTCTTCTAATGCTACAAGGAGAATTTATAGTAAGAAAGGTGCGGAATACGTGCAAAAGTTGTTAAATATTTCAGATCCACAACAAGCATACAATTGCAGAAAGATTTATCATATGAGTTAAAATGTATTCTTTCAATTTTGCAATTTATTAAGATAAGAAAGGATCATGTTGAATGGAAAAAATATTAGTGTTTAAGAGAAATTTGCCATGTTCCTGGTTATAGTAAGACAGAATCAAAGATATGGAATATCAATGAAACGTTTTCATCGATCAGGATGGGCAATTAGCACATTTTAATGAAATGTTAAATGCTATAGTAAAATTAAGACATCTTTTAGGTAAGTCAGCATCATCAACACCACCTAGAATCCGTAATAATTCAAATGTGTATCTATATTTTAAGGTAAGTATTTTATAAGTGTATTCAATTATTTGCACATAATATATATTATTAACACGTTTTCCTGTAGAATTGCATTGAGACTATTGAAATAGAAAAGGTGAATTATCTCAGAATGTATTAGCAACCTGTAATTTTGACATGGAAATTATATATGTTCTTAGTGGATGGGAAGGATCTACTGTTGATGCACGAATTTTGCAAAATACAAGAAGTTAACCAAATGGTCTCAAAATTCCTTCAGGTACGAAATACATGATGTAGTTAAATGCAGGTGAAGTCTAGTTAACTGCAACTTCTTTTTTTGCTGGGAAACTTTATTTAGTTGATGTAGGATATCCAAATTGACCAAAATTTATTTGCCCATTTCGTGGAGTTAAATATCATTTAAGTGAATATGATGCAAATCGTCTTCCTTCGAATGCAGTTGAAAATTTTAATTATAGACATTCACAATTACGATCAGTAATTGAGCGAACTTTTAGCATACTAAAGCATAGATTTGCTATATTACAGGGTTACATGTCATTCCCTTTTGAAATTCAAGCAAAAATTGTTCTAACATGTTGTTTAGTACATAACTTTATTCGTAGAGTTGATCAAACGGATTTACTTTAGGATTTTGAAGATGATATTGATGACATAGGAAGTAATGTTGATCTAGTTGGACATGATGTTAATGAGCTTAAAAGTTATGATATTGAATCAAGTCAAGCTACGAGGAAGAACATTGCAGATAAAATGGGTGAAGAGATAATGACAATGATGTAGGTAAATAAAAATATGTGATCTTTATTTGAAGAAAGACTTGTTTATTATTTCAGACATTATTCCTTTAAAATTCCTATTTTTTGTTATTATTTTATATTATAATAATATTATTTAAATTACATGAAATAATTATTATTTAATTCAATTCTATTCAACTCTGATATGTGCACAAATACGAATATTCTTAATTCAGCTCAATTCCAACATATGCACAAACAGCTTTATGTCGAAATTCATTTCATTTTAATTCAATCTCGTCACTGAAATGAAATCTCGTCAATTCATTTCATTTCATTTCCGCATGTACAAACAGGCCTCTAGTATTGCAGCCCCAAATACTACAAGCCATCAAATTCATTGGTGATCTGTGTCAACCCCATCAACTCTGTTAATGCCATTTATACCCGTGTTCATTCTTGCAAGTGTTTTTATGTTCTTTGTGTGCCCCTGCAGATCCACTGTCACAGTGTTAGCCAGATCTCTGATAATCAAACCTGATCACAAGTACAAACCCCCTTCACCTTCAATCAGCACAACCACAGAAGATACACCCTCTTTCCAAAAAAGTATTTGGAGGAGAATAGAGACCTTACCCCAGAATCCCCTTTATCTTCTTGGAAAACCATCAGAAAACCTGCCACGAAACAGTTGGAAGCCACAGCAATCACCAATGCAAATGATGTGACAATAAATTTGGTAGCCTAACTTGCTGCCACCATCTGCACTGTTACCTTGCTATGACCAAGTTGTGAAAGCACGGTACTTTGACCAAGCTACAAGAGAGTTCCCTGACACCAAACATTCTCATCTGACATGCAACGCCAAGTGTATCCTCCCCATTAACTATAGGTTTGCTAGACACCAAACCAAAGTTCCAAACTAGTGGGCATGGCAAACCCATCAAGAATGGGCTGGCTGTTGCATTATCAGAGGACTGAGCCTGGATAGCCCGCATCAACTCTTGCCCTGTACCAATTCAGGATGAGCCCTGCCAATAGGTGGATCTCAAGTAGGTTGTCCTGGATTGGGCCTGAACAAATTCTTCCTCCCCACATCCA
The DNA here is from genome assembly GCA_024699675.1 of Amphibolis antarctica. Taxonomy (NCBI): domain Eukaryota; kingdom Viridiplantae; phylum Streptophyta; class Magnoliopsida; order Alismatales; family Cymodoceaceae; genus Amphibolis; species Amphibolis antarctica. The sequence goes on from JAMKPZ010000732.1 coordinate 88,717, forward strand.
ATTTTCCTAACTCAACTAAACGTGAATTGACCTTTCCCCCTCGTAATTTCCCTAGTTGAAAAGGATATGGTGAGTTGGGATGTTGTGAATTCTCCACTACAATATTAATGAACAAAATATTGCAAAATCAAAAGCAGCTCTATTCTACGGTCAGATGAGCCACCAGAAGCCCATATGAGAGTTGGTTTGACTGCCCTAACCATGGCAGAAGATTTCCAGGATGTTAAAGAGCAAGATGTATTCATCAACAATATCTTTTGATTCGTTCAAGCAGGGAGCAGAGGTATCTGCCTTATTGGGGAGAATGCCTTCTCCATACAAGAAGTTTAAGTACCTGCAGATGATTTAACCAACCCTGCACCTGCTACAACATTTGCACATCTAGACACCGTACCATCAAGAGGATTAGCTGCCTAAGGGATTTATCCAGGAGTAGACCCTTTAGATTCAATGTCAACTATCTTCTATCCAACCCCATATAATATCCCTCTTCTCTGTTACAGCAATATTCAACCAAATCAGGCTCAGTAGGCCCAAAATTATTCAAAATATTTCCATCCTCAACCAATCCTAGCATTACATCCCACCACTAACTTCATCTTCTTTACCTCTGGTCACCATTTAGGGACATCGCCAAAAACCACTAGAGGGTTCACTGACTCCAATGAGCAAACATCTCCCTATAAAGATAGCCTTATGATCAAAGCTGACCCCTCCAAACACTAGCAAGCCCCACCCTTTTCCTCCAACACCTCACCCCCAGACTAGCACTTCCATCACCCTTCACCCTTCTGACAAAATTACCTGCTCCCCTGAGCTCCCACAGTGACCCTGAGAAACCACAACTTCCATCTACAATCCCCTCTCAGAGCCTTCTCTCTCACCAACTACACCCTCTCCCTAACTAGAACATGCATAGCAACCTAGCAATGCTCCTCACAAACCACCAGCATCACCCTCTAAGGAATGGACCTCAAAGACCTAAAGAACTCCAACTAACCAAAGTTGCCTGAAGTTCCGAGTCCACCTCCCAAACAAGCTCACCAATTGGGCAAAGATTGTGTTATTCCATAGAGCAAAGGGATGCCCAACAAGCGCAGCCACACCAATGTCCATGGTTTCAACAAGTGAAGCCACCCACTGTAAAGATTTTGTTATTTTCATCACTTTCTATATGCACAAATAGAAATCTAATCTCAACAAAAGTAGCCACCCATGGCACAACGTCACCTCAAACAAGTTTCACCTTCTCCCTCCACTTCTTCCACCAGCAACCTCTCCATTCCACCAATTCCATCTGTCTAAGTTGTATTTTGGTATTATTTACACTTGAGTCTTATTTGGGTTATTGGATATCCATTTGTCTTGGATATCTAACGTGTACTCATTAGAGCGTAAGTAATTAAGCACAATATCATTCCCCATTCACATAGTTAGCTTTCAGATTTCAATGCATACCTTATCAACAAGATCTGACAAATGTTCTGATAATACAGTCAACCAATACCTGAACCAAATTGCAATTTATAGATTAGCTAAATACTTTATAGAAAGCATAATCAATTGAAACATATGGTCAAGTCTGTAACATGCTGAAAATCACAAATACGAAGCTCAGCCTAAGTTAGTCTATTATGGGCAACATAAACAACTTATTTGTAGTAATGTGAGCTAAATGCCCAAATATAAATATAAGTGGACAATGTTAAGCAATACACATAAATGGACTACAAAGAGCTTACTCAAGTTCGCTATGATCTGATAGATCAATGGTATTTGGTTCATATCTGCATAGGAAATAAAAGCACAACATTTAGGATTTCATTTGCTAAATAGAACAGGCAATCATTATTTACCATCCCAAGAGTCAAGACATGGTAGTAGTGATACCATAATATATGATTAAACCAAATGATAGACTGTATTTGATCCAATTTTTTAAGAAAAGAACATCTGAACAGGAAAAGAGAATATATATCGACACCAGCATTCAAGTTTCTTACGTTTTAGGATATGCCAACAAGGGGAAAACCTCCAGTGTGGGATCAAGATGAAGTACACCAATATTTAAAGCAGCACTTGCATCTGAACGCAATGTATCACCCCTAGATAATGGTCTGTCAAAGCCCCCAACCCCAGTAGTTCCAGGAATTGCCATGGGAACAGGAGCTGTAATCTCAGTACTCTTCTGCATAAACTTCTCTATCCACGATATCTGTGTAAAAAATCACAACATTTACCAATTCATGAACGTTATAAAAATAAAAATCTGAGCATGGAAGAAGCTTGGCTTTCCTTTGTTTTTGTTGCAAGAATAACAAGTGCATAGTTAAAGCTTAAAAATAAATATTCATCCTTCATAAAATCATTAGCCTATTTTATATCACAAATAATTTACAAATCTGATCTAACAATAACACATACAAGGGGAAATTCCAATTTGGTAACTTCAAGTTTGTTCAATCTATTGACATGGGGCCCAATGTTTGACAATGTGAAGGCTACCAGCCTTCTAATGTTAACCTCAAGTCAAAGGTATTGACTCAGACAAGATTTTTGATTTTGCATTTCTGTCAAAGATCTTTTGCGTTGTCCGGTAGAGATCCCCACCAAGGATCTCAGTCTACCAATTTAGGGGTCCAACATAAAGGAATATGATATCTTCCAAAATATCAAAAAATTGAACACCACCACTCTAGTTGGAAGAGTAAGACCACTCTTTTGATGGCTGTCTTATCCCAATTTCCTCAGTTCTCTCACACTTGTTTACCAATTGTCTCATACTTGAATGTATGAATGTAACTTCCTTTGAAATGGTACCCTCCCTCCATCTTACAAAGGCTTGTACCTTGTTGCCTAGGATGTGGAAAGATGTTTAAGCTTGCAATGCTTGAGACCTTTTAACCTAGAACATCAACAAAATATTTTGGCGAATATTTTGTGGCTTGCAGGCCTTTCAAATTGAATATAGTATTATAGTTAACTCTTTATAAATCAATGATTGTCGAGAAATTGTATGGGAATTCTCTTAGTGAAAAAGTTCGCCCCTAACCAACTAGATTTTCTACTATTTGAGGTGGATTCTACGATAGGAATGGTTGTGGTAACTAATTAAGGCTTCGGGAAGATCCATGGACTGACTCAACCCTTCCAGGAAATCCAGAGTGACAAGATGGGAGTTTTTTTTTAGTGCTTTGGCAGTGGCTGTGTGAGATCTTCCATTTTCAAAGGATCCCAATGCAGAGTAACTGGATTTGGCACCTCTGCCTGCTTACTTGGAAAATATGGATTCAAACTGTTTATATGATGCCCCATATGTGGGAAAATGGCAGTGGGCATGGGTGCAAACTTGCCATTGTTTTCAATCACTTTGTTCTATTTGATCATAATTTTGAGGGAATTTGAATTAGCTGCTCTCAGAAAATTCAGAACAAGAAGGTTTCATTAAATATTTAGTTCTTCAACTGCTAATCAGCTGTTGAGGATTTGGGCCACCTCTCTCTGGAGACTTTGATTGTTATTCCATCTCAACATAGTGGTTCTCTCTTCTTGGTGCAGTCCCTTGTATTCCAGACCAGCTCATTAGTTGTCTGTTGAGTTTATTGGCATCCTAATTGGAGCGAATCTGGTTGTTGTAAGATGATTTTGAAGACTCACACTCATGCCATCTGGACTAGCTTTCCAGCACCCACATTTTTTGTCATCATCACTCTTCAATGATATCATGACCTATGATTCTGATGTTTCTATTTGTAAATGACTTATTGTTCTTTCACTGCCTAGATGGTTATGTGTATTTGTCTTTTGTTAATTATTATTATTCTGGCTCAACTCCTTGATGAGGCCTTTTTACTTTGTATCTTTTTTTATTTCATTTATTAATGTTAAAAAGGTAAAAAAACTATTACACACAAAATGAGCATATTGTTTAACATCATTATTTTTGTTTGTAAATCAATTTTCAAATTATTGGATTGGCCTTCATCCTTAAACAAGAATATCTTGGTACCTTGGTGTGATTTCACGCCTAAGTAGGATGTCTGGAAAGTTGCAACATGAATTAACAAGTTTGGATTAATTTTCACGAACTTTGTTACTTCCACAATAATGAGAAGGGAAATACATTGTTCGTTTCAAGTAAAATACACGTGGTTTCTGATAGTCTAAAGAGCTTAACAAACAGCATGGAAGAAAAAAAGAGACTTCCTATACGACAAGGGCAGTTGTGGACAAAGGAGGAAATTTGAGGAAACAAGAATGGTCAAGCTAGGCATACTATATTTCAAACGGATTTAGAAGAATAGGAATAATGGAATAGCTTCCACAATGATATCCACCATTTTCCCATACTGACATGTGACATCATTAAACATATTCTCAAGCATATTTACTTCAAGTACGTAAAATGATTCATGATCCACTAACATCAGCTTACAACAAGCTGCCAAATTTTTAGTAAACAATCAGTGGATGATAAATGCGGGCAACAGATAACAAGGATGAAAACCAAATAAGGAAATCCATGGAAGATCCCTAATCCTACCTTTTCATTTAGATCCCCAAAAGAGGGACCATTATTTTCTCCAATCATATAAGGAGCACCCATTGGAAATCGTTCCACTAACTGGTGAGCCATCAAATCATCAAGACCATGCTTTTCATAGCTCATAAATGCACCCAAGGCACCAAGAAAGCCTTCATGTCGCAAAAACATTGCTTGTGCTTCTCCTTTTGACCTAAAATAGAAAATTTAAACAAGAGAATAAGATGAAATCTTCTGGAATAAAAATAAAAAATGGCTAAACATAAGAATGCTTTCTACATGTGTATACTAGAGAAGTAAGACTAATTACTAGTATTTCAACACAAGAAATTTCAACTCAAAACCAATTGATAGTGAGAGAATGAAGACAAGTGCATTAGACCTAGGTTCTACCACAACGCTTTCAATGTGAAACCATTAAGACCAACACTCCCTTGCACTTATAGCCTCCTTAACTTATAAATGTCTTATAGGCAGCATATATAACTTGGTCTTAATATCATATTAAAACCAATTGACTATAAGTAAAATGGTTCGTCATTACATAAGCTCAAGTTCAATTCCTATTTTAATAAATGTGGGATTATTTGAACACAATAGATCCAAGCATGTGAAAAAAAAACTTACAAGAAAATATGTTGTATGTGAATAAGACAAGAAAGTTTAATCATAATCTGAATGGCAAAGAAGCACAGCCAAAAACTATTTGAATTTGCTAATCAACCAAATGTTGTATGTGAGAGGATATTGCATAATCATAATATCAAATGCAAACCAATTGCTTGTGAAATTTAAAAGAATGGCTGGCATTCAAATTGATAAATCTAAACATTTTGCGGTAGAAGTTATGAAGACAGCACAGGATTATATGAAAGGGAAAATCTACTTGTAAAAAAACATAGAACAAGCAATGTCATAAACCTACCATGTAAGAATGGTCACATAAATCGTCTATTAAATGATGTCTTTAATATTTTTCACTATTTCTACCTACTAATTTTTGATCTTCCTCTATCTCTGTTAATTTCAGCTATGTTAATTAGTTCCGATTTCCTTACAAGTGCATCCATACAAACCTAATGAAGTGGGTGCCTAGAAAAATAAGGCTTTTTTTTTTTTCATTAGGCATTTCATGCCGTAAATCAGATCTCTGCTCAATCCAATTATGGATCCAGCAGGGATAAATGCCTTCTTTACGGTTTATAAGAGTTTTTTAGGGGAAAACCAAGAAAAAACATACAGGGGACAACAAGAGTGGCTACTGCTGTGTGACTTCTGCAGCAACTTCCACCAACCCTGGCAACTCCAATGATCTCTTCTGACAACTTCAATGCCTTTGAAGACCTCTTCCAGCAATTCCAACAGCTCCAATGACCTCTTCATTTTATTTTGTGATTATTCTACTGTTATCTTATGACTACTTATGTATTTGAATGTTATCTAGGAATTTCTAGAGTTAAAAAATATGTAATTATCATCAAAAAATTATAAATTGAAATATAAATAAAAAATTGGAAAACTGGCCCTAAATAGATCAAACACAAATGACAGCAAAACCAACATCTTGATTTTATCTTGTGATTATTTTACGGTTATCTTACTACTATTTTTTGGGCATTTCTAGTTCTAACCACCAACCAATTCAACGTGTCTGAAATATAAGGTAAGCCTTACCCTTTTGTGATGAAATGATGTTTTGGAGGTAGAGATTGTTTTCTGTGATGACTTCCCCATTCTTCTAGCTATTTTTTATGAATTCATGGAAATTTTGGGTTATGACAATAAATCAAGTTTAATACTTATGAAACACTTCGTTTTGGCATCGACTTAAGAAGGGCCTATGACTTTTTTGAAAAGGTGAGAACATTGCAAAATGCTTTTAAGCAATGAAGAAGACACTAGGCTATCGGCTAAGCTCCCTTAATGCCTGAAGTTGCATTGTGATTTTCTTATGAAAGCAAAAAAATTCAACGGAATTCCCTTCTTCAGATAGCTCTCTTTGTGGTTTCTCATCTTGCTTATGCAACAAGTAGATTTATTCTTCCTGGATAGTTGATCCCTTTTTTTGGCCTATTGTTAGCAATAGACCTCTTGAACAGTTCATTAATGGACAACATGACCATAACAAAAGGCTCCATCTTACTTAGTCTGATCTCCAATGTTATTGCAGATAAGAAATCAATGATAGGTCAAGGTGAAAACTAATGCTTGTGGATAGCCTACGCCAAAGATTAGTTAAAGCTTTCACAGAATTCAACATGTATTTGAACACAAAAACAATCAATGGATAGTGAAATGCAAATGAATAGTGACACTCATGAATTTCAAGTAAACAGAGTTGCAGTCCTAGATTTAGCAAACAGTGACCTAAGACAGCCTTAATTTATTTCAAGTAAACAGAGTTACAGTCCTAGATTTAGCAAACAGTGACCTAAGACAGCCTTAATTCACTATAAAGTAAGAAGTTATCTTCAACAAATTTATAAATTCTTAGATTTTGATACAAAACACGTAATCTTCAATGAGTAACAAGATAAGTAGCATTCAGTCATTCACGGACTGGCATGTCACATACCACATCCTTTAGATCAACGTAAAACAAAAGTAAAAAAATCCGGCAAACTATAACCAAATTATAATTGGATGTATTAATTAGTTACCAGAAATCAACTGCAAAGGAGATAGTGTCCATTGTGTATGCATGACCACGTATGAAAAAGCCCCCAAAAAAGATTCTTTTAAGACCGTAGAGAAGGGCATTGAGATATGAGAACTAGCAAAAAATAGGAAATCTGATCAACAAAAAATAATCATATTAACATCAATACTTGAGTGAGTGATGACAAAAATAAACTGTCTAAAATTAAAGTAAAGCAACTATCAAAGAAAAATTTAAATAGCAAGCTGAATCAACATATTGATACAGAAGAAATTAATTGAACAGGAAAAGGTGTACTTCCCACAGAAGACCAACGTCATAATTCATAAGCATAGATGGAAAAAGATCATTTTATATAACAAAGAATCTCCTTGACTTAATCTCGTTATGTAAAAATAGAAAATAACAGGTTGCATTTTGTCAATAAAAAAATTTTGAGATGTTTATGGAAGAGGCATAACTCAAGAAAATAAATCTGTGTAGACATTGCAGTTACAAATCATTGACTATTGATGAAGCATCATATGCTTAGTGATGGGAACCAAACTTGGTTAAGACAAAACACCTGCCCAATATTATAAGAGATCATCCTCAAGAGAGAGAGTGAAATATCCTCTGGCCTGTAATCTGAGAGCTCCTTTGTATCTGAAATCGTTTTCCCAAAACTGGAAGCAATGGCAGTAGCTGAAAGACCAATCTGCAGCCATGAATTGAACACATAAACAGGTTGATAAAGTTATATTTTATTTGTAACAGTAGTTGGTAATTCTCTGTTCTGTCATAATTCATTAGAGGGTCATGGCTCGTAATCATTAATTGCTGTCCACACATAAAAGTAGAATACTTGCTCTAGTCTGCTTTAGGTAGGATTACATTCTCATAATTTTTACATACCAAACAATTTGTCAATATTTGATTTTCTCATAAAAATGTCAACAGTCACCTTGGAGTAATCCATCCCACCATAAATATCACCAACAAGCATATCAACAGAAGCATTGTATCCTCTCTGACTCAACTCTAGCAACTCATCAAAACTGATAGGAAAGTACAGATCACTTTCAAGAGTGATGTAAGAAAGCATTGATCAAGACTAAAAATACAAGGAACACAATCATTTCAACGGAAAAATAAAGAAGAAAATGAACCTCTTGCACTTTGTTAAAAGCTTTCCCAGTCCCCAGTAGGTACCACCTCCAACATTTGTACCACTAACCCGCTGATATTTTCCATCTCCATCCACCTTTTAAGAACAGAACCAATTTGCTAAATGAGCTGCTTAAAGGACAATATATATGATATGAGTGTATACAAGACAAATATAAACCTTAATCATGCCAACACCAGAACCAATATTGACAAGCAGATATGGGAACAAATCGTTCTGATCAATATGCACAAATTCCTTGTGGCCTTCAATGTGTGTAAAAGCTTCATGACGAATGGCCTACATACAGCAGCACCAAATGAACCAAGGTTAAATTATTAACATCATGAGATCAGGAAATGACAATGCTCGCAATGCCTATGAACATTTCCCATACTGTAATTGTGAGAAAGAGAGTACAGCAAAGGTAAAACTTATAAGAGACATATGAGGCACAATGCATGTACGGTATAAACATAGTGGAAAAAAATTGGCCTAGCAAGCATAAAATAAATAAAATAGGAACTTTACCTTAAGCAAAAAATTAGCCCCTGCAACAAGACAATCCATTTCGTCTTCTTTATCTAGACTAACCCCAAGCCTCTCTTTAAAGACATCGGCATATTTGTAGGCTCCTCCACCTGTGGCCTTCCAACAACTTTAACAAGTCAATACTAAAACTCATGTTAAGAATTTGTCCATATTCTACAATAGTAGGCAGTTTTACAATAAATAATTAAGATATTTTAAATATCCTTTTTAAAAAATAACTGAAACAAAAATTAATGTGTGGGGTCACCGTACATATCTATACCGTACCAGAAAATTTTCAAAAACCACAAATCTGTAAAATTTCAAAATCTCTTCCTCATAATGCCAAGAATTAGGGTGGAATCATTACTTTATTCTTTTGCACTAACACACAGCATTATGTGTCAAATGAAACCTAAATTTGAAGTGCTCCGTACCTAGGAAAGTTCATACCTACGCATCAAGTTAACAGAATTTTTAACATAAATCAAGTTTTTATTTATACGATGAACTACAAAAATAGACACACATCATTGGCTGGTGTTGAACTGGCATGGTCTTTGAGAATGTCAGTCATAATTATTTGAGGGAACTATCCATTTGTGATGTGTAAAAAAATCAAAATAATCATCAAAAATGTCGTTAATAATATACAATTGAGCAGGGAATTGAGTGGTTACAGTAAAGTAAAACAAGAATTTATTATAAGACAAAAGATGCTACTGCAGGGATATAATGGGAAACAATCCACATCAACAACTTCATACCTTTATTACTATATTATCATCAAAGTGATCATTTCTACTCATTGATGGTGAATCGACCCCTGCAATTTCAAATTGAAAGCAATAAAATTGTAATCAGCAAACTACCATGTGAACCACTGACTAGAAAATGATAATCTATTCTATTATAAGCAAAGCCCTCACCACATGACTGGCCATAATGTATTCTACAATAATGGTCCTATAATTTAAATTTAAAAAAAAATTAAGTCATTAAGAAACAAACGTGCACCAAAAGAAGATTTATAAACTCAACCACTAAGACAAACATTATCTATTTTGTAGAATATGAATTTACAAAACAACAATCCAAGACATAATCTCACTATGTGGGACCCACCACACGAAACTTTATTTATTTATTCCTATGTATGACCAAATCTTCAATTAAATTACATAACTTTAAATCATTTTTCGTAATTAATAACTAAGTAATTTTAGATATCTCCACTTTTAATTTTTTCTAAACTAATTAATTTTCCTCTTCTAATTGATGCAACCTTTGACCTCCTAAGAATATGATTAAATCACCTAAGTCAATTTTCTCTTATTTCAATCAGTGAAATTTCTACTCTATTCCTAATAAAGTTGTTTTTTAGGTTATCTCTTATAATATTACCATTTATCCACTTAAGCATTTGCATTTTTGTAACACTAACTTTTTTGAATATGGTCATACTTTATAACCCAACATTCTTAATTTTTATTTTTATTTAATTTTTCTTTTTTTTCCTTTATATATTTAAGCAGATGCAACATTCTTAAATTTTTTTTTCCTTATTTTTACTTTATTACCAATTATTCTTAATTTTAGATAGGTGAATAGTAGTTTTATTTACTCAAAAGACTTTAAGTATTTCTCCATAATTCTAATTTAAAACTAATTTCTGCCTTACTTTCATCAACTAAAATTATGCCATCAGCAAATAACATACATCAAGGCATTTCTTCTTAGTTATTTCATCTATAATAACTATGGAAATTCAAGAAAAACTATGAATTTCATTTACTATGACAAATTATTTACAATACCTTTCATTTTACTCTTTTATTTAAACCAAAAATCATGTAATTTAAAAAATGAATTGCATACGAAATTTAAAAAATAATCTTATTAGATAAAATATAATCTAAAATGTTATACCCATGTGCAATTTGCACGTGTTTTTCACTAATGTTTATGAAAGAAAGCAAACAAAGATGATTTATTAAAATAACAAAGAAATAAAAAAATGGACTATTGAAGGGATGGTCCAAGGACAAAAGTCATAAGTGTTCCCAAGTAGGCGAAGACACGAAAATCACACAGAAATAGGAAAAAAGAATACCAGAGTAACGAACTTAAAACAGAGATTTCAACCACAAGAAAAAGTTGCACCCGATATCAGATCCTGGAACATCCAAGCAAGCCCATTCCACCACATCTCCAATCATCCTGTACTTCCAGCCAACACAGTCAGAAAATCTATCAAAAATTCTATAATTGCACTCTTCCCACCTATATTACCAGATTACTAGAGGCAACATCATCAACAATCTTAGATGTCCTTATCCGAAATGTATCTAGAGATTCGACCCACCAATCAGGACCAATGACTACCACCATTTGGAAATAGAGAAGCGGGTGAAGAAGAGATGACAACATGTATACACTTATTTATGGCAAAAATTACACCTACTAACTAGATGCGAACTCTTTTGGAGCACAGCTTCAGTGAAAACTCCATTTTTGACTACCTGCCATTCAAAGAACTGCATTTTTTAAAGGAGCTAACTTGTGCCAAATACACAGATTCCAATCACAAAAGAGCCTCCAAATCTTAGGATATTATAATCTAAACTCACCAAGTAGCTATCCTTCCTATCCCAAAACCAAATAAACAATCTACAAGATCCATTACAATAGCTCCAGAGATGGATTCTGACAAAGATAAGAGAGCAGTGAACCCCAGGGTCTCAGAATCAAGAAAGCTTTTTCTCAAACTAATTTTCCAAGTCCCCTGACCATCAAGCCCAGTCACAATCTGAGCAACCGTTGCTTCTGTATCAGAAGATAAGCTGAAGATTCCTGGGAACCTGGTCATGTGCCTAAGTCTGTCCAATCACCAGTCAAAAAATTCACCCCATCACTAGAGCCAGCCAGTGGTTTAAATCCAACTGGAATAGTTTGTTTTGCCTGTCAAATGAGCACCCCAAAACTAGTCAAGTGAGACCTGGGCAGTGTATTCTCAAAAATCACGGTGTAAAATCTATATGATTTTACAAAGAATCTGTATGTCAAGATTATTTGTGTACAATTCTAGCCAAAATCCTAAAATCAAAGAACTTTGTCACCCAAAATGTATCTAAATAGGAGCTAAGATCCATCATACCTAGTCACTCTATTTTTATTATATATTGTTCAGCTTAAGTTGCATTTATTTTATAATGTGCAGGATCACATCCATGCCTTTAGATTTCCACTGATTAATTGAATACAAAAACACACGTCACATGCAAACTACAGTAGTTGCAAAGATTTCATACTAGTTCGGTCAATACATACGTCCAACTCTGAAATACCCTTCTGCACAACTCTTTACGTGCAGAGATACACACTCACGTGTCTCCCTTCCATAGGGGGGGATCCTTTACACATTTTCCTTTCACATGTGGAGATCCTTTACATGATTTCTATCACACATGCTTTACCAAATCATAATGCATACATGATCTTAAAGTGGGTGAGGAAAACAACTGTGTGTCTTATCAGAAAAAGAAACAAGTAAAAATTTCCTCATCAAAATTATGCATGTGGCAAATGAACAAATAAGAAAAGTACAAATGAAAATTGAACATACCGCCACGATGAAGTTGATTAGTAGAAATAAATTCAAGACAGTCATTTAACTTTGCAGTCTCAAACTTCACAAAATGAAGTCGTCCACCGAGAACAGGATAATTCCTCCTTTGAACATTGGATAATCCTAATAATTTACTGAAGGAAATTCTCCTCTTGCCACCAGTACCATGTTGTTCCTCATGTCTAGAGAAATAAACCAGCTTAATCAGTGATCCTGCCAGTTCAAAAATAAGAAAAGTTAAAAAAATCAATGGCCAAATTCAAACAATTCTATTCAGATCAGTTGACGAGTAAGAGATTAGAAAAATGAGTGAAGCTATGGACTATCATAACTTGGAGATTACAGAGTAATAAAAAAGTCAAATTGACTGAGATGCAAGAGGAAGAAGATTTTTTATAATGTTTCCAAGAGCCACCTATTTGTTTGTTTCCTAGGATTAGCACAAATCATACTTTAGCAATTAAATTAATTAGCTACTTAACTATAATCCAGAATTCAAAATGAAACTAAAATTCCAATTTAAATGATATCGATCCACATGATAGAATTAAAAAATTAATCAATTGTACAACTAAATATGAAAGGAACAAAAACGTTCTAATAAAACATACATTTCTCTGATCACTTATGACCGAAAAGACTTCAAATAATTAAAGATTGACTCAACAACATCGTAATTTTAGCAAATGTAGACACTAGATCATTATTCAACAACTTTTTTTGCTTATTTTATTTCAAAAATATCATTGCACTGTTTATTGACTGAATCATGATTCAGTATCAATTAATAATTCGACGTATACGTGCAGTTTGCAGTTTGCTCATGCATTTCCCCTGTAACAGTTAAAGCAAAGACGAGGGAAAAAGGAACTGTAATTAGAAAGTACAATGGTTGCATCTGCTGCAATGCAAAAACCTTCGAAGCAAAGACAAACCTCCAATATCGAGAGCGAGATGGGAGATATCATCAGACTGATTTGGAAGCAAAATCGTGGGGTTCCTGTCCTCGGAATTGGCCTGGATTACAGCCTTGCTGAGATCCAGCAGCGGCCTGGAGCTGGATCTGTGCATCATGGTAGTGCCACTCAACTCTTTCTCCTTCTCCTCCTCCTCCTTCTGCTGCTGCCGCTGCTCCTTTCCAACATCTGCTTTATTGCTACTGCAACGAGTAGCCCCCTTTGTGAGCTTGTCAGCCATTAATCCACCAGCTGCTTCCCAACTACTAAAAACAACCCTAGCGACAAAAAAATTAGACTTTCTTTGCAGAAAAGACGGGAGGCTTTTCCAGAAACTGACGTGACTATAAAAAACTTGCCTTTTTCGCTCGTGTGCGCCAGATCGTTAATAACAATGCATTCTGCGCAAGGCAAAAACCGAGGTTTGGACCAGACCCCACTGCGTGTTTCGGCTGCGATTTCCACGGGCAGACAACGCGCGGCGGTGTGAACGAGAACCCAGAAACACAAAAGGGGAGCAATCGTGCGTGCGTGCCCAATACCGAATCGGAGGAACAGCGGCACCTAGGCCAAGCCGACACGCTTTGTCCCGACGAGGACGAACTCGTCGATTCCGAGACAGGAAAAGCAAAAGATTACGACCCAATCCTCGTTCGCGCTCACCAGCCGCGAGGAGGAAGTACAGTATTGGATGTCGTGCCGCACGGTACCGAGGGATGTGATCACAGAATACACGGTTGATGGTTTGCAATCTCATTTTAAAAAAATCAGGACACAAATTTTTAAAACAATTTAATTTCTTCTTACAAAATTTAAAAAAAGTTACGAATATGTTTATTAACGAGATAAAATAAGTTTTTTATTATGTATTATTAATTATACATAATAATTATAATAAAATATAATAAATAAATAATAATTATAGTAATTTTTTATTGTAACGTTAAAAGTAAAATTTAAAAAACACCTTCACCGTACATAATTAAAATAAATAGAATAAAATATGTAATGTTAATTACAACAAAAAAATTTGTTGTATACCTGTTAAAAACTATCATTACTTATTTTGTAAAGTTTATCGTTTAATTTTATAATATCAAATAAATATCGATAAAAATAAATCGAATCTAATATCATCGTAAAAAAAAAAAAAAAAAAGAACATAAATTTAGAAAAATAAGATAAAATATGTAATTATGTAAAAAAAATTATTGTATAATAACAATATTAACTCAAATTTTCACTATTTTTAAACTATCGTTACTTATTTCGTAGTTATAACACGTCAAAAGTTAAAAATATTAACAATAAAATATGATTTTCCAATATTAAATTAATTTTTACTTTTATGTAACTATCATTCTCTCGTAGTTATAACACAAATATAGAAAAAATATTAACAAAATATGCTTTAATGATACAATAATTTAATACAAGTGTAACATAAAATCTTTTATATATGTATTTCCTATCGTTATATTACGAAAACATTTCGACATAAATTTTATTATATGATATTTAATGATAGATAAAAAATTAGAGAATTATTATTTAATCGAGCTTAGCTAAGTGATTTTTATGATATCATTTTAAAATTGACGTTTTAACTATTTTGAATATCATATATATATCGTGCAATTAAACGGTATTGCATTATTTTAATAACCAGAGGTAAGTCAGAAATTTTAATTATTTCACGTTAAATTATTACTTGATACAATTAAAGGCAACAAATATACCAATGTGCTTCGTTCAATCCTATTTAAGAAATAGGTAGCTTCACCTAAAAATTTAGAATTTTACGTTAAAAGATATTTGTATTTTTTAGAAATTAATGAAAAAGAAAATATATAAATTCTTTTATTATTAAAATTTTAAAAATCTAGAAATATCTTATGAAAATATAGAAAAATTTAGATTTAATTTTTTATAAAGTTAAAATATTCTTAATTTTTAATATTTTAATAATATTTTTTTTTTCAAATTTTTTTACACAAACTCCCTTAAATTTTCACCATAAACACTTAAGTGATCGGGTTTTTGGTTGTAGAGTTTCATCTTGAATTTTTAATTATGGTTAATTAGTTGAATGTTTGACTTGAAATGGTCCTTATAACTTTTGATTAAATAATGAATTAATTTAGACAGGTTAGTATGGTTTGAAAAATTACCTAAATTTTTTTTTATTCGCTTTATTTATTTTACATATTTTATTGTTACGGTGAAATTTTATTAAAATCAAATACATATTATTAATCCATCTCTAACGATTTTAATCAACATTTTCGATTTATTTTAACATAAATTATTTTACATGATATTGGGTTTATTCTCCTCGACCCTTACTTTTCACGGCGTCCAACACGCACACAGACGTGGCAGTGTCTCCGACCACGAGAGATCCATCGCCAAACAAAGCTCAGAACTCAAACATGATTTCGTTGACCCGGTCCACGTACTCGGAGGGGGAGTTGTACCCGGCCACGGAGTAGCCGTAGTTCCTGGCGGCGGCGGCGGCGGCCACGTCCTTCTCCCACCGCGTCCCCTTCAGGCTCTTCGTCAGCTTGGCGGCCTGCATGGCGACAACGGAGCCGTCGTCCATGGTCCCTCCGAAGCGTCTGACGGCCACGCAGTTCCTTTTCGTGCGGGGCCAGTGGCTCTTGTACACCTCGCAGGAGCCCGGCGGGTCGGACTGGTACTTGCTCGGCACGTAGAAGTGCATGACGAAGGTCGAGTTGCAGAAGGGCCCAGTGGAGGGGAAGATGTCCACGAGCACCGGCGCCGTCATATCTATCTTCACTCCTTCTGCGTTCTTGCCTCGTATGTAAGCGAACAAGCTGCAGAAGGGCCCAGTTACATGCATGTACATGTTGGTAAATTAACCATATATCGATCTCTTAATTAATTAATTGGCGTTCTTATAAAGTCAGTAAATCGATTCAGTAACTGGTGATATCGATATAGATATGTGTATGCATATGCATGAGACTTACTAATCGAAACCTATGGTGCTGGCCTCCTTGAGGGAACTGGAGTTGATGGGTTTGGTGGACATCCACACCTTTCTTTTGTATTCCCTAATCTCGAACTCTCTCCGGCTATGGAGGACTCTGTAGCGAGGGCACTCCAGGGAGTTGCAGTTGGATGGGTTTGGGTACCCAGCGCCTGCTCCTCGGTCGGACAAGAACAGCAGCGAGAGGAGGAGATGAAGACCGACGGATCCAACGGCCGTGGGAGACCCCGCCATAACCTACCTCGAATATGGCCGGATGCGGTGCGGCGGCATGGCCAGGCCTGCTCGGTACGACAAGTACTTAAAGTCCCAGGCAATTTGTTTGACGTATAATTAAAGATCTAGGCTATTATCCTACTTTAATTTTAATTTTAATTACGTATAAATTTTTTATTATTATATAGATTTTTATTTTACAATAAATTATATAACTTATAGTTTATGAAATTATTAATTTTAACTTCAACGTTAAAAATAAAAATAAAAATAAAACTCTAAGGCCGACCTTAGATATCTCTTGGAAAGGGACTTGTGTGCATCAAGGGAAGGATCGTGTTACTTTCGACGAGGTTGGAATGTTAGTTTTTAAAATTACTTTTAATATTTTTATTTTTATTACCTTAATTATTATATAATTTTAATTCTATCTACAAAATTAACTTTAATTTCATGAATTAGCATTTAAAGTCCTTGGCAATTTGTTTGACATATAAAGATTTAGGTCATTGATAGCCTTTGTGGAATTATTAATTCTTTATAATTATTAAAATTTAAATTTAAATTAAAGTTAAGACGATATCTCAAGAAAGGAACTTGTGTGCATGCTGTATTAAAATTTAAATTAAAATTAAAGTTAAGACGATATCTCAAGAAAGGAACTTGTGTGCATCGAGGGAACGATCGCATCGCTTTCGATGCATGCTGTATTAAATTAATTCACGGCGATTTGAGTGTTCTGACTTTGCTTCCTGTAACATAAATTAAAAATTGAATCGAGATAATTAATATATGATAATTTTGTATATATTATTAATTAATTTTAATTTAAAATTTGACAAGACGTTAAAGTTAATTTACCGTACACTTATACTTTAATCTAAATGAAAAGTACATCTGAAAACCATTAAATAAACCATAACTTAAAATATTAGAATATTTGATTAAGGAAGTGTTTTTTTCACTCTTAGTTTTTAAAAATGGTAAAAATAATCGTTAGGATAACAGTTTTGAGTGAAAAAAGAGAAAAAAATAATTTTAATAATTAAGTAAATAAATTAAAAAATATATATATCGTCATTAAATTGAAAGTATTTTTAAAATACAAAATTTGAATTAATATGTAAAAAATCCTTTCATGGTTA
>JAMKPZ010000733.1:0-88263 GCA_024699675.1 Amphibolis antarctica
TACACAAGTCTGAAGGGAAAATAAATAGATCAGCTCCGAAGAGAGATGAACAGGATCATTCAGAAAAGGTACTAGACATAGACATGCATGAACAGATCCCCCAAAAAATACACAAGTCTGAAGGGAAAATAAATAGATCAGCTCCGAAGAGAGATGAACAGGATCATTCAGAAAAGGTACTAGACATAGACATGCATGAACAGATCCCCCAAAAAATACACAAGTCTGAAGGGAAAATAAATAGATCAGCTCCGAAGAGAGATGAACAGGATCATTCAGAAAAGGTACTAGACATAGACATGCATGAACAGATCCCCCAAAAAATACACAAGTCTGAAGGGAAAATAAATAGATCAGCTCCGAAGAGAGATGAACAGGATCATTCAGAAAAGGTACTAGACATAGACATGCATGAACAGATCCCCCAAAAAATACACAAGTCTGAAGGGAAAATAAATAGATCAGCTCCGAAGAGAGATGAACAGGATCATTCAGAAAAGGTACTAGACATAGACATGCATGAACAGATCCCCCAAAAAATACACAAGTCTGAAGGGAAAATAAATAGATCAGCTCCGAAGAGAGATGAACAGGATCATTCAGAAAAGGTACTAGACATAGACATACATGAACAGATCTCCCAAAAAATACACAAGTCTGAAGGGAAAATAAATAGATCAGCTTCGAAGAGAGATGAACAGGATCATTCAGAAAAGGTACTAGACATAGACATGCATGAACAGATCTCCCAAATGTAGGTTAATATGTGCTTGATCCAACTTAATTAATAAGAGGAAATAATATATTGATGTTGAAGAACGATAATAGAACCACAGAAAAAGAAGATCAGCAATGATTGTCCTGCTCTGATGTAGCTAGTTGGAGTTTTCTCTTGGAATGAATGTGTACGTGGTCAAACCATAAACACATAAAGAAACGATTAATATGTCGTGGACCGTTTGAATTACTTGGTTTAATTAGTTTACCAAAACTATGATATCATTTAACCACGTACCCCATTCAGAGATCTAATCTTAATGTATGTTTTCGTGTAGATTTTGTCAAAAAAATAAAAAAAGGAATTATGTTCAAATGAGTACTTACAAGAAAAATAATCTTTTATTTCCTTGTACGTACATCTGTGTTTAATTAAGAAAAGACATCATTTTTACCGTAAATACTTATAACACCTACAGTAAAGATAAATACAAAGTTCAATCAATTTACATGCATATATAGATTCCATGTGGGATGCAGACAAAATTCATATAAAAAACTTTGAAATTAATCTAGATTTAAGCAAATTTGAACTTAATTACAGAAGTGTACGAGTAAATTTACATGTATGATTTTCAGATTTGACCATGACTATGTTTGAGAATGAGTTTAGAGAACTTTTCACTTCACTGTGCATGTCAAATGTGAAATGACCATAATATACTTTTTGCATGATATATTTTTTCGTTGTGCATATTCTCCTTGAAAGGTAATTTCGTCAATCGCCATTTCTATTTTTCTTTGGACGTTACATAAACGTATGATGTATACCATACGTTTGATTTTCACCTCCACGCATTACACCTACGGATGTTAGTTTTTGACATCGTTTGCTAGCAGTTTTTTTAACATCTAAAAGTACTCTTATTATTACTACATAAAATTTGACGTATAAATATTTATCATTTTAATTACTACGTAGTTTTAAATTTATTCGTAAATTTAATTTTAATTTCAATTCTATTTAACTTTTAAAGTTAAAAAAAATTAAAGTTTTTCGTGAATGATACTTATATGTTCACCTCGATCCATTTCCGTGTATCTTATGCTCAATTGTTGCCAAACACAGCTATATATACATAAAGCAGACGTGGAAATTTTTTTAAATTTTTTTTAATCTTTCAAATTTGGCAAATATGATAATGTATAAGTAGGGTATATTCTAGATGCGTATTTTCATGCCAAAAAAAAGAGGGGGAATTCAATTGCCACCTCACCGGATCCCCCTACGTCCAAACCACAGCCCGTATAAAATGGGCGTGAGAGGTTTTAGCGCTTCCACCTATGGGCCTCATCATTCGCTAGGGTTTTGTTGGATTTGGATTTCCCTCGCCACGCCCCACCACCTCCTACTCCGTCCAACGTCACCGGCGGTCCGATCGGAAGGGGGACGCGATGGACAGATACCAGAGAGTGGAGAAGCCGAGGCCGGAGACGGCCATAAGCGAGAATGAGATCCGCATCACCGCCCAGGGCCTCATCAGGAACTACATCAGCTATGCCACGAGTCTACTTCAGGTCGATTCTCGAATTCATCATGCCTCCCTTTTCCATTACAACCCCTCTCCTCCCCCGTCTCCGGGTTTCCGGTTTAGAATAACATCGTTTGGCCTTTTGCTTTTTGCTCGAGAAAATCTAAAACGATCCGAACTTTGAGGTTTTTATTTTTGTTTCTCGGAACTAGGTGCATTGTAACAGTACTCCTTCAGGGGCTCCTTCTCGCGTAAATTTGCATTACCAAGTGTTATCTGTTTTTTGTTGTGAGCTGTTTACCATGTTTTATGCTTAGCAAGAGCTTCCGTCGAGAAGCAGTTCGCATTAAATTCTCAAAGATGGCTCTGTTGCGTGTTGCCACCACAAATTGTTGTCTCGTACAATTTTGGCGTGGCGGCATTTATGAACGTGTTTTGCTCGACGACTCTGCGATAAGATCGATGAATGGTAGAGTTTTTCTTCCCAATTTCATCCCATAATTGAAGACAACCAAGTTTATTCTGAAGATGAGGTTATACGACTTGATTTGTAGTTACCTGTCAAAGGGGAAATTAATTTTATTAGTTATTAAACTAGAATGACATTAAGGTTGTGTTTGTTGCAGGGGTAGAAGTAAGTAGGGGTGGGTTCACGTTGTTTTAGAAAATATACGATTTACGATGAGAATGAAATGATATGTTATTTTGAATGTTATGATAATTAATGAATAAAGTGATATACTTTGATATAATAATTGATGTGATGGTGTTGTTGGAAAAGTTATTTTATGATGTATCGTCAAATCAACTTCTCGATTTTCACGATGTATTGTATTTTTTTGTTTGATAACATGTACTGTAGGCTATATAGTGCATGGTAGAAAACGGTGGTACATAGTGTTTTACAGTTGCAACAAATGCAGCCTAAAATTAGAGGCGTTATGCCAGTTTTCATTGTTGGGGGATCTTAGTGGTGTTGGTTGGGTTGCAAACTTAGCATCAACATTTAATTGAATTAATGACAAGACAAAAAATTCTGTAGTAACCGATTTTTTTACCATGCTTCTTCACTCTTTAAGTGAATTAATTATTAAGTCACTAAATGCTTTAGTAACTGGTTTTTTCTTGAAATTGATACGAAGTTCTTGTAAATAGGATTTGAACATTGATGGGGTTATGTACATGGGGATAAAAAATACTCGTCATTCCATAAATGCTATCATCAGTATTTATAAGCAAAGATTTTACATGGATTGAGACCAATTACCATGCAAAGTATTTGTGGATAAGGATCCATTAAATATGAAAATTTACTAGGATAAAAATAAATGTATAATCATGATCCTAAGTTCTCGTAGCAGGATTTGAACATTGATTGGGTATGTATCCACATGGGGATAACAAATGTATATTGTTGGATAAAAATAAATGTATAACCAACACACACACACACACACACACACACACACACACATTTAAAAGGGTAATCATGTTAGTGATGTTTCAGTTTTCTTGTTCATTGTTACTTTATCTCTGTGGCATTAGTGAGAAAAATTGCTTTTCCATAAAAATGCTAGTTGCATTTATATACATGGTGGTTGTCGGTTTTCTTATCTCACCACGTTGGTTGGTTTCAGTCTTTCAGATTTATCTTCATCAATATTAGTTCATGCCTATGTGTCATTTAGGATTTTTTTGCACAAATAATTGGTAGAAAAGTGGGTTTAAGAGTGATCAAGAGTCAAAAGGAATTTACAGAAATTGGAAAGTATGGGAAAATTGTGTTAATCAACTTTCCCGATAATTGTGCTTATGTAATAATTTAAAGAAAATTGAAATATGAGTATTTGTGCATTTTTAAAATGTAAGAAAAGTAGATAATTTACCTTGATTATTAATTAAAAAATTATTTAAATAAATATCACCAATCTATCTAAGCCAATGATATTGGAACAATGATTACTATCTAACCTTGATTATAACAATGATATTGCATTATATTATTTGATAATAGCATATTAATGTCTATATTATATCAATATTATTATTATTATTATTATTATTATTGTAGATTAGTAATTAATTTATAATTTCTATGTTAAATTATTAAAAATAAAATATTATGATAATATAAATATTTGATAACATTGATGTTAATATTAATGATGTAAATTAATTATTTGATAATGAGAATATATAATTAATATATTAATAATAAATGATATTAATTGAAAATGTTAATTTAAAGCATGTTGCATTATATCTTATTATATTATATCGTTATAGTATAATATTATATTTATTTTTATTAATAGGATAATATTTATGTCATTTGAATATTATCAATATTGTTTTGTTATTAATGTTAAAATAATTAATTTTGTATATCCTAAGGTTTATATTATTGATAATTAAATTCTATACTAAAATTTTATCAATATTATAAGTCTTATTTAATATTAATGTTATTGATGTAGATGTAATTTATAGGTATGAAAAATATATTGATAAGTAAGTGTATCAACCTCTTAATTAGATGTTCCTATGAATTTCATTGAAATTCCTAGGGAGGAAAAGAGGATTTGGGAGGTTGATTCTTTATATACCACATAAAGGATGGGAGATGTCTTTCCCATGAAATATTTTCCATTACATGTACAAACTGACCGATTTAGTAGGATGGTCAAATGGAAATGGATTTCCCTCTTTTTGGTGATAGAAACCCCCCTTAATGTAATGTGTTGGACTACTTTAATTTTTTTATAGTGATTATTTTTACTTTTCGTCATTAGAAATGTCTATTGATGATCAGTATTTATTTGTTTTTAGTTATTTATTTTTCTTATTATTACTGTTACAAGTTTATTGATATCTAAATCATTATTGTTTATTATAGAAAGGAAATACCCATTATTTATATTGATATTATCAATGATATGTATGATATAAAGTAGTAACTAGTATTAAGACTTTAGGAGGGACAGAAAAACCAATAAACATGAGTTTACACTGTGGATTTGTACCCAACAGGATTAACTCTAAGTGCATGTATAGATGTTTTTATTGTATTTTAGCTTATTATGATAAGCATACTTATCCATAAGCTTTGTCATTCAGTGCTTAATGATATAAGCTTATTTTGAAGTAAATGGAAACATAACTTATTTCATTCCTCTTAACTAGGAATCCCTAAATGAACAGTATATCCTCTAAATCCCTAAACATCAATCATCATCCTCTCAAAGGTGTACGGTTCATCAAGCCCTACTGGAAAACCCTCAACCCATAAACATAGTGAGAGGGTGATATCACAGCCACAGGAGAGGTGGCTGGCCAAGGCTACTTGAGCCCCTTTGTGGTGTTGGACATGTTAGCTAGGATAGTAGTTTTCAAGAGGGAAGGGAATTAGGGTGAATGAGCGATTGGTGTTTGTTATTGTTGGATGGCATGACTTGTAATATTTCATTGGTTTTCTTGAAATTTATTTTTGATAACAATGGCAACTTAGGTAAAGTTGGAAAACAAAACTTGTTGCTTTTTCATAAGCTTTGGGAATTAGCTTAGCAAATTTATGCTGATAAGCTAATGACAGCTTGATCACATAAGAAGCTTAAAAAAACGTGTTTAGAAGAGCTTACTTGAATAAGTATTTATCATAAATTAAGCAAGCCATAATGAGCACATCCAAACACTGCCTAAGGCATTGTTTTTTTATATTGATTTTGGATGATTTTAGTCATTTTACAAAGAAAACCAATGAGAAACACCTTGGTATATGTTGCTTGTTGATGGATTCTTAAATTCTTAGTTGCTGGAGGTAAAGCAAAAATTAGTTGTAAATTAGAATTACGGCTGAGTTTTCTAACAGTCTAATGGATTTAGCATAAGTAGGACTAAAATTGAATATATAATGTAAGTTTAGCAATGATAGGAATAATGATAAAAGCATAAAATTTTATGTTCATGATTCCCTAAAAGTGAAAATTTTAGTTGATAGAAGCAATGTTCACAAAATTAAATTTTATTAAACAAATTCTTAAAACCTATTACTATTATATATGTTAGATATATATATATTATATTATCTATAAGTGTTAATATATATAAATTATAAATAATATTGTATGTAATATTACATGTTGATCTTACCATTAAAAATTTATAATATATAAAAATGTACTAATATATACACATTTGGTCTCTATTAATGTTATAATATTAAAAAGGATAATTTGTAGTGCATATTATATGGAATTTCTTGTAATTAAGCTTTGGTTCTATTCAAAGTACTCTAACAAAGTTACAAAACAAGGGTATATTTGGAAATGTGTCCAATCTCTTCAAATAAGCGTGGAAAATTTGATTATTTCAACTAACATTTTTAGTTCATTGTAAAGGTAAGAAAATGTATTGTTTTTTATCAAGCTGCTTTTTAGGGGTGCATTGGATTCCACTTTTTGTGTTTTGGGTATCTCTCTTTCTCCACAAGTTAGTTTGCAATTCCCACCACAATTTTCCCTAGCTACTCTATCTTATGAGCTTTTAAACTCAAGGGATTTTGTAGCTATAGAGCATAAGTATCAGAGTTACTAGATCCAAAGGTGGCACATGGCGAAGATGCGATTCGTAATGGGAGAAGAGCTTGTGCAAAGGGGTGAGTGAGAAATAGAGAGGCGAGTAAGAAACCTTACGTCGACATGGGTCCTACAGAAGGAGCAACTTTTTCATCAGAGCACAAAAAAGGGTTGTCCGCATTGTCAGACATTAGATCATTATTGTAAAGCATGCATTCATTGGTTGAAGACATGAGGTGTGCATTTGTAGCAATTGAAAATGAGGCAAGTTGGCTCATTAGCAAAAGCCGAATCAAGAGGAATGTTGGAGGAGCAATTGCAAGAGGAGACAAAAATGCCTTCTTCGTACTGACAAATTTAAGTGGAGACCTGGATATAAATTCTGAACTTTGATGGATCCATTGATGTGAAGAAATTGAAGTCATAGGTGGCACGTCTTGAAAGTGGCCTATACACGTCTTAAGTTAACTAGCCATGCATGGTGGAATGGGTATGTAGCAAGTCACGATATTGCTAACTTAACTTGGGGAAACTTCAAGAAGTTATTGTAGACAAAGTTCTATCCTATAGGGTTTCTAGCCAAACGATGGTCAATGTGATATGTCCTACATCAGTAAAAAGGGTAACCCATCCATGCTTATACCTCGGAGTTTTGAAGACTTATGGTACAATTGTGAATTTCATTGGAGATTTTGGAGGTCACCTAAGAGTATTCCATTGGATTAATTACACCAATCCAAAAGAAATTAGCACTTTTCTATGTGCAGGACATCATAGAGATGATGGTGCAAGCTATAGTCATTAAGGATAAGAATGGTTGTATGGAACCACAAAAGGAGGAGGTGAGTTTGCCTTGAGAATAGGCACAGGGAGAAAAGAAGAAATGGGATTCTTCTATGTCGAATTCTTCACAGCCACCCAAGAAGTGTGATGACTGTAGCAAAAAGGGTCACATGGCATTTAGGTGTTGGGATTTACACCCAGAAATGCGTCCCAGATTCAGGAAGGACAGGGGGAAGCAAGTGGTTGTTATGTAGTAGGTGCAATAGGACTCAGAAGACATCTCGAGAGTGATAAAGTAGATCCGTGCTTGGCATTAACATTGTTCAATTCTTGACCTATGGAAGGTGAGAAAGAGGAGACAGGTGTGGTTGAAGTCTCGTTAATACCAAGGCACTCAATGAAGGAACTATCAGTGAAGTTGTTAGGTGAGTCGACAAAGAGTTGCTGGTATTTCTACAAGAAAGACCACATAAAGTCTAGGTGTTAGAAGTTACCCTTGGAGAAAAGATCCAAATCTAAAAGAGGCATAGGTAAAGAAAAGGAAGAGTTGTTCACCTTTCAGATGTAGGTGAAACAAGAGGTGATCAATGCATTTATTAACTCTGGGAGCCAAAAGAATCTGGTTTCTACAAAGTTTGTACGTAGGGTAGGCTTAGCAATGGTAGAGCATCCCAAGCCATAGAGATTACGCTAGATGATGTGTGGAGGAGCACAGGTGACATGACAATGCAGATTGAAGTTTGTAGCCATAGCTCACTTTATTGACAAGATCATTTGTGATGTAGTACCTCTTAATGTGTGCCAAGTGATACTTGGTGTTGGCATTTTTAGAAGTGTGATGGTCACTATCATTGGAGGGCTTAAGAGTATGAGCTTTCTAAGGATGGGTGAAGGTTTGTGTTACAATGAGGTTCATGGAGGAGGTTCTTGGTGGGATTGCTACGACTTCATTTGTGTGGCATATGCATAGATCTTCAAGTTCCATTTTTTCGGAGTAATTGGCAAGCAGTAAGAGGCAACTAGTTAAGGCCTGGAGGTGAACAACACCTACGTGCAAGAAAAAGGTAACACTCGTCAAATAGTCAAAGTTCCCTCACTTAAGTTTAAGTAACTTCGTAGGGGCTCTATCTTTTCCTTAAAAGGAGGGGACAAATGATCCGTGGTTGGATCGGTAGCTGAAGGCCACATCAAGGAGGACCAATGGTCTGAATCAAAGAGTTGTTTCAGTGTGACCGAAAGTTTAGTGGTGAAACTGAATGATCATTTTCTAATTGATAATTTATGGTTTGAACCGAAGTTTAAATCATCTACCAGCAGCGGAATTGACACTTGTGCAATAAGACTAATTGGAGTTTTCGGTCTATAGGGTTTGTAGACCGGTTTTGACAGTGAGCCTACTAGTGCAATCAAGGGTTGTGTTGATTAAGGCAATGCAGTTGCAAGAAGTTTCTTGAAGGGTGTCATTCAGTTCATATGATTAAAGGAGTCCACGTCAAGTGGTGTTGGGTTGCGAGAACTAACCATGGGAAGATGGATCTTGCATGCACACATGGATTATAGAGTTGACTAGTCAACTGCAAGAGTTGTAGCAATATGAACGAATCTACAATGTGGGTTTCAGTGGTAACTCAAGTTGTGTGTGGACCAGTCAACAACAAACCACCCTTCCTCTCTCCCATGCGAAGACTAGTTGCCTGTGGGAGCTTTTTCCCTGCATGCGTGAAAAGGGGAATTCATGGTGGAGACCACCTACTAGATCGAGTTTTATGCATTACGTGTGTTACTTGTGCTGTTTTTTTTTTTTTAAATAATAATGCATGAGGATCAAGTTGTGGTATCCCTTGCATATAAAAGGGAAGGTATATTCCCGATTTGTGGTTGGCCTTAGGGAGAAGAAAGACGATTGTTGCAAAATTTTGTGTAATTTCCATTTGAGTAAATAAAGTTTTCCTATTCTCTCTCTCTTTCTCTTTCTCTATGAGTTTTCCTTTTTGTGTGAGTGACATACAGTTAGCTTGCAATTTCCACCACAATATTCCCTAGCTACTCTATTCTATGTGTTTTCAAACTCAAGGGGTTTTGGGGTTACGGATCACATTTTATGCACTTTTATCTCACTTCTGTATATTGTCTTCTCTAAATCTTTATCATATTTTACTTCATGTTTCATATTCCTTTCCATGGAAACTTTTTCAGGATAAACGAGTGAAAGAAATTGTTCTAAAAGCAATGGGACAAGCAATCAATAAGACTGTGGCCATCGCTGAGATTCTAAAGGTTTTTCAGATTCTTCTTTCTGTGTGTGTTCATATTTTCTTGCATAATTTTTTATATCACCTTTTCATGAGACAGTATGTACAGCACGATAAATGATTTATGATTCATGATTCTTGTTCTGCTTACTTTTTTGTCAGATTTCAATAAGTCTAGTCTACTTAGTAGTAGTCAACATTATAAAGCAAGTGCTTTTTTTGTTGTGAAAGCCTATATATAAGAAAAATAACATATCACAATTTTGAATTTTTAATTGTGATATTTTGTATAATATTTCAGTGAATGATTGGCAAAGGAACTTTTGCTCCTTTTTGTATGTCTTTGGGGCATTTTCTAATTTACCATCTTATGGGTTTTTATTGCTGTTAAACAACTTCTTATAGTTGAACATTTTTTGAATGCCTGGAAGCAGAAGAACATTCCTGGATTGCATCAAGATACTGCCATTAGTTCGACCAGTATTACTGATGTCTGGGAACCCATTGAGGAGGGACTTGTTCCGTATGTCCTTTGTTACTCTAATTGAATTTTTTCAATTACATCCCAGATTTCATTATTATTTCTGATAAATATGCATGTGCAGGTTGGAGATGACTCGCCATGTTTCAATGATTTCAATTTCTTTGTCGATGAGAGAACTGAACAAGAACTCTCCCGGGTAATTCACTGCTGAAATGAGTTCTGTAACTAAATTGGTGATTTGTTTTTGCCTTTTGATTGCATGGTATTGATTATGGTTTTACAAATGGAAATTAGGTACCAGGCTCCCACATATATTGAGCCACCAAAGCTGCAACGTCAATATTATCCACAACGACAACAGCAACAGCAGCAGCATCAAATGAGACCGGCACCCATTCCCATGCAAGATGGTAAGTTATCCATAAATGCATCTCTTCATTTGGGGGGGTCTTTATTACATGAGTAAGATCCTTAATACCTTGTAGATTCTTATGGTCGAGGACGTGGTCGTGGAAGAGGAAGAAGTTTGGGTGGTAGAGGGGGCTATGGTGGTTATAGAGGTGGTTATGGTGGAGGCTACGGTGGAGGCTACGGCAACAATCAAGGCTATGGTGGAGGCTACGGCAACAATCAAGGATATGGTGAAAGATACGACAATAGTCAAGGTAAAATTTATATTCTTGTAATGATTCTATAATTAAATATAATTGCAAATGTCTCCTAATATTGTTATAAAAACTTTCTTTCTTAGTACTTCAATATTGTTAAATAGAATATTAGGCATTTCCTATGTAAACAGAATAGACTTGGAAAATACGGAAAGCTTTCATTGTCTGTTTGCTGATTCTCATAATTATCTGTTTCCTATTTCAGAAAATGGAGGGTGGAGTTACAACTGGAGTGGAGGTGGTGGACGTGATAGATCTGGTAGTTATAGAGGCAAGTGCCAATCCTCTTGTGTTATCTGGTAGATAACCAGACGGTGTAATATCTTTGTTATATCTTTAAGCATATGTAGAGTTTTTGCTGTGCTGTCATCCATGGTCACCTATAGACAATCCACTTTTGCTATACATAACATTTCTGAACACATTTTGACCAATTCCTGGTTACGTGTAGTTGCCAAGTCATCAATTTGCATGTTGTGAAATGCAACAGGTGTTGGCTACGAAAGAGGGAGAGGAGGTGGTGGACGAGGGGTGTATGAAGGTGGCGGCGGCGGACGGGGATATGGCCGTGGGCGAGGAAGGATGGGCCGTGGGAGGGGAAATCAGAGATACTGAGGACATGCACTTCCCAGCATCAGTACATGTGAGTGGGTGCATCTCCAAGATGGGCTCCTAGTTGCCTTCCAATGTTTATTGCTGCCTTTGTTGTTCATACCATATGGAGACTAGCAGGCAATTTTCACCTGATGTTGATTTTTGTTACTCTGGCATTCTGATAATGTGCATCGTTTTACTGCCCCCTCCAGACTTTGGTTTTGCACTGAACTGGGCGTTTTGTTTACATAAGCCCATCCAAAATGAATTTATGTTCGTATTATTTGAAATTTGGTCCATAGCTAAAATAAAAGCGTTCCTTTTTTTTTTTGCTTTTATGGTAACAAGTCGTGGGATGCTTTCAATAAATTTTGTACGTGGAATTGTTTTGAAAATCAACTCGACAGGTCAATAATTTTCGTTCGTCATGTGTTTTGTGGTTGAATCAGGAGTTTTAGACATTGAGATCTCAATGCCTTAGTTCTAAGAAATCATTTTCCAAGTTCCGTCATCCCTTTTCCTTTTTCTTTAGTATTTGTGTGTTGGTCGTTAGGTGTGGCGATTTCAATTGAGGTTGTAAAAACGATCGTGCGGTCTGGAGGGGGAATGAGATTGTTGGGGTTTAGGATTTAACACAATGGACAATTGTCTCTTTTGGGGGGGGAATGATTTTCCATGCTATGGTATCATTTAAGAACATTGCTTTTGTTGATTTAAGATTTTGTGAGGATTCGTGAATTTAACAGTCTTTGTACTAGCGTTTGTATTCTAGGTTTCATGGCTTCTCTTCCATCTTATAAATTTCAAATATTTGGTAAAGAAAATAAAAGTTGTAATCATTGTAACAATATTTCTTCATTCTATTGACCTTAATTAGGATTATTAGCTTAAGCAATGTACTGTAGAGGTCATTTATGATGCATTTAGCTCAGTTCACATACGTATTTAAACCTTCAATGACGAGTTTCATTCTTTAAAGTTTACTTAAATGCTTAAACCTTCACATACATATTCAAGCATATATGAAAATCGCAAAAAATTAAAATTTTATTTGATTTCTATTTTGCGTAACATAACGTATTGAAATCTACAAATAAGCATATAATATGAGAAATTCATCTAAAGCAATTTTTACGATTTTGCCTGAAATCTACAAAAATCAATCACGCAATTGTTATGCAAGGAATCTTCCTTGGTAGTTGCTACTTTTAAGTTTTCAACGAAGGAGATGTTCAAACTTTTTCGTGGACTTCCCTAAAAACAAGTTTAAATACATCAATTTTCTGGATTGTGCAAATCAATTATATTATAGAACACATACATTTAATCGTGTTTCATTGAACCCATAAGAAAGTAATTGAAGATGTGTTAGAAAAAGGTACCCATATATTTCATTGAACCCATAAGAAAGTAATTGAAGATGTGTTAGAAAAAGGTACCCATATAAATTTTGAAGGTTATTTATCCTTCTTATAAGGAAAAGTAACTCATTATTAAATTAATGACCGTAACTGGGCCAAAAGATTTAGGATTTCATAGAAATTTGACCTTGAAATCGATATTTCTCGATAACACAATTATTTTCATAAATATTTATAAGCCCCCTTACCATCAGCGGATTTATTAATACAGTGGAAAGATAACCCATAAAATAGAGAGAATCATTTGATCATTAGTTTATATGTGTCTGAGACCAAAAATAAAAATTCCATTGCCAGGATAAAAACAAAAATAATATTTCTATTTCCTCGTTACAAGATGAGTTCCCTTTAATGCCAGGATTGATTTTCCTTGTTGAGACGTCCTACACAAGCCAATTGATTATAAGCAAAGCAATCTCTTGGAAGAAATTGGTAGAAAGTATGTCGTGTTCTTTATTACCCTTTTATATAAAAATTACAAGATTTCCGACAAACAATATTAATCAAGAATGTAAGACTAAATTTAAATCTTAATATTTTTAAGGAATTTGTGTCGTTTGAAAAATTAGAAAAAAGATTTATGATTTTCTGTGTATTGTCTAAATAAAAAATAAAGAAAATCTAAAAATATATAAAAGATTCATTTTCCCCCGACCTCCCGAAAATCGCGAAAACCCTTCCGCGCCCGACTGCGTCCATCGCGCATTCGTCGTTCCCGCGAAACCCTTCCGGTGTGCGCATCCTTCTTCGCCACCTCGCGTGTCCGTCTCCCCTCCCACACATCCATCCCTTTCGCACATCTGTCCTCTGCCTCCCCTTGCCCGTCCTTCTTCGCCCAAATTTGCTCTTGCTTCCCCACCCCCCACCTCGCATACCGTCGTTTCAGCCGGATCTCGCCTCGCCTTCGTCGTTCCCCCCGGGATCCTTGCTCGCAGACGTCATTTTCCCCTATTCTCTACCGGATCGGCATCGCTCCCTCGCGTGCGTCTTCTTCAGTTATGATTTAGGTTAGTACAGTATGATTTCCATGTATTTCCATGAAGAGGACGATCTCGAGATTTTTACAATATGATCAAGATTTATTTACTGTATGATCGGGGTTTATTACATAATTTTTTCATGTATTTCCATGTGCAACTTTGTTACAAATATCAATTTTCTTGCATCTCATTTTGTTTGTGATTAGTCATGTATATTATTCTTGTCCATGTTCTGTAATTCATGTTTTTCAATCCATTCCCCTGTTATCAATTTTTTGTTATTCATGTCCATGTCCTATTTTCAATTCATTATGATTTTTTGTTACTCATGTCCTATTACCATTTATTAAACGATAAGGGTGAGCCTTGGGTGTAAACGTTTCAATGTGTATCATACTCGATGAAGGTATTTTTATAAGATATGATTATTGCA
The DNA here is from genome assembly GCA_024699675.1 of Amphibolis antarctica. Classification (NCBI taxonomy): domain Eukaryota; kingdom Viridiplantae; phylum Streptophyta; class Magnoliopsida; order Alismatales; family Cymodoceaceae; genus Amphibolis; species Amphibolis antarctica. The sequence continues at coordinate 14,439 of JAMKPZ010000733.1, forward strand.
GACAATAAAAAAAAAGAGAAAGAAGTTATTTTAATTGAAGTTCAAAAGTAAATGAAAAGTATCTTGAGTTAACAACGGCAAAAAGAAATAGTATCAATTTATGATGTTCATGTAGAAAGGAAAAGAAAAGTGTAACTCATTTGAATTAAATTGTATCAATTTATCTAGTATAAGAATATATATATTCTGTTTATAAACGTTTACAATAGTAACCGACTTTTGTTACATTACTTGTGAAATTCTAATACTTTTACTTAAATTCTAACATATTTTGATTAATTCGGTGACTGTTATGAACATTCATTATTTTTCTAATATTTTGACACATTTTAATGAATTCTCTTTTTTGACAAAGTCACGGAAATTCTGATATATTTTTTTTTTGACAAATTTTGATGGTATAAATAGACTCTTAGAAAGCGCCAACGGGTGCTTTGGAACTGGAAGCGCCTACGGGTGCAGATCATCGACAAGCTGAAAGGGGTGATCTTCTCTTTCATTTTTTCTTCATTTTAGCATCTGTATTGAGTCTTTTTTTGTTGAGTTCATCTGTGCATCGGTCGTCGTTGATTTTTAAGGTTTCTTGTTAAACTTAGTAAAATTGCAATATGACTGTGATTTCTTGCATGATTGCATTGTTCTTGCAATTTATTTTTATCATTACATTGCTCAAATCTTGATTTTTAGGTGGGTAGCATGTGTTCTGTTGTTGGGTGTGTGAATGAATAATGAAAACGAAGGTGAATAGTGAAAATGAAAAAAGAGGTAATAAGAAAAACTAGAAAAATAAAATATATAAATAAAAATATTATTGTAATAAATAATTAGTAATAACTTGCATGCAATAATTAATTAATTAAATTACTTAAAAAATAAAATATTTTTTCCATTAACTTTTAAAATTCTAATACTTTCACTTAAATTGTTAGGCATTTTAACAAATTTTGTGATTGTCACAAATATTCTTTATTTTTCTAACTTTCAGTCACTTTTTGATACCCTTTTTTTGATAAATTTTTAGACATTCTAATGCAATTCTTTTCGACAAATTATAAAGATACAAACAGACACATAAAGGGGTTGTTTATTTAAAAATTTAACACTATGAACCGATGGTAATTACTATGCATTGCTGCAATACACAATACATTTTTCAAATAACCTTAACATTCCACGATAAAAATTACCATCATCATAAATCATACACTTTCTCAAAAAATATGTTTCTCACTTTATTTAATCTCACCTCTAAACAAACACACTCAGGCCTTGTTCAGGGTTGGTTTCAGTGAGCTCTTGTCACTTTCAATGTCATTATTACTACACAAATTCCAACATATAAACTTTCACCACAAAAAGATACAACTTTAACTTTGTTCACGAAACTAGCTTCAACTTCAATTTTTTCCAACTTCTAGTACTGATGAGAGCCAACCCCAAACGAGGCCTCAAAGTGTTTATTTGTCTTCCCTTTTAGCTCCTGCAAGTGCCTGCGTGGAGCTCCCCTTTTCGCTAGCTAGGCATGACATCAGGTGGTGATTGATGGTTGGCTCAGTGTTTCCTCATCGAAGGGGAGTGCAAGTGATGGACCAAAGGCTATGGCATGGTTGGTGCACAGGAGGATGGCCCGTTTGTGTGGCATCTGCCAAGCTCCTTGGGTGAGCGGCAATAAGCCTCTTTTGTAAGGTGCGTGTAGAGAGAGAGAGAGGGAGTTCGGTTGTACCTTTTTGTGAGGCAAGGTGAAGTAGGGATCTGGTGGGTTGTAGGTCGGTGCTCAACTTTGTTTTGTCACCACACATGTTGTGTTGTTTACAGGTTGGTCATCAGCCCTTTGGTGTTGGAGTTTGGCAGGAAAGGTGTGGAGAATGGCCACCCATCTCTCTTGGCCAAGATTGTGGGTGTAGTATTTAAGGCTTTTGTGGGGTTTTTGGTCGGAACTCTAGGGATTAGCCCATTTTGGTAAGTTTAGTACTAAATGATTTAGAAATAACCATTTTGTTGATTATTTCATAATTCCTTGCTTATTATTGATATAACATGGTATGATTATTGAGATATGCATGGTATGGTATGATACACTATGACACTGTTATTCATATGTTGCATGCTTGGATTTGGTATATTACATAGTAAATAGTTGTGGCATGTGTTTATCAATTGGGAAGGCTTATGTATCCTATTCTTTTTGCATATGATGACATTGGTAGATGGAAATGCACACACTTATTTATTTCATAGCCTTGGTATAGTGCCTATGATGCATGATTGGGCTGTGTTGCATAATAGTGGCTATAGCTTTTCCATGCTTTGCTTAAATATTTTTTTCTATTATTTTTGAATTATTTAGTAGTTGACTTACTAAATTGTAGCTCATTCTTTCAATGGTTCCCTTTTTCAAGCTCTAGGGATCGGATAGGGCATGTGTCAGAGAGGTTGTGGTGGTTTTCTATAGGTTGTGGTTGCAACATTAGATATTTTGTGGCTGAAAAGGGATCTCTATCTCTTTTTCTTGTATTTCGTTTAGTCTTGTAGTTCTTTGCAGTTTCCACACAATTTTCAATATTTTGTTTCATTGGCACTTGCAAGTGGTCTGCTCTGATTTATGGCATTTGTCTTTGGAATTAATTCTCTGATTATACAGGCATTGTTGGCTCCCATTCTTTTCAGCCATGGATATGAATGGGAACAGATTCTTGCAACCCAGGCTCTTGGATTTTTGGATTTTATGTTGTAGAATATTTCTTCTTAAATTTTCTTTTTATGTTCATTGATTATCATTGATCAGTAATTTGAGATTTTATTTTCAGTGAATTTTTTTATCCTCATTTTTTTTATTTACGTGTCATCTAATTGGCATTGTTTTCTTTGTTAGATATAATTTCGCACCTTGAACTTGGAAGGCGTCTTGAAGAGAAGATTCAAGTAAAATAACTGATGGAGGAACATAGGTAAATTTCTAGTTTCTATTTATAATCTAATTACATGTCATGAAGATTCAATGTGTTATAGTTCATACTTAGTTCGATTAGGTATAGAGTTATGAAATACAATTATCTGGTATGAATTCATGATCACATTAGCATTGAAAAAAATTGTCTACCCCTCACCATAAGGGCATTTAGTTTTGGATTGATTATTTGACATAAATAAATTATACTTGCTCATAATTTTATAAATTCTTTTGTAAAATCACGTTCTAACTCTTTTATTTATAGTGTTTGTTTGATTTTTCCACTATTTGGAAACTTACATTTTTTTGTTTATCTTATAGATAACAAATATTGAATAAGATGTGCAACATTATTCGAAAATTTACAGTGCAATCTCATCTAAACAATCTCCTCTGCCCTCAATCCTTACCTCACTATATGGGCCTAATTCCCGTTCTGACTTGGCACAGGAAACTATCAATCAAAAGGATGCCACCATTACTTCTTTCTCTGTGCCCTTTAGGGATCATGTTTCCTCAACCTATTCCTGATTTATTCGTGAATTTTATTTTTGTTGCAGCTTGATGAGCAACTATCAAGACTATCTTGTTGGATGAACCTTATTATTAATAAGATTCAGCCTGTCTATTTTTCAAAAAATAAACCTATCAAGGTCATCGGTAATTCCAAACTCTTAAATCACCTCCACATCTTACAAAACCACTAAAATTTTGCTCATGAATATAACTCATCGGTAATTACCAGATAAGATTTCAACCTTTTTTGTTTGATATAAATGAAAGTTTTTTTTGAATGACATAAATGAAGTCTGTACTGCATGTGAATGGATCCTGCTTGTTGGAGATAACAATGTACGAACTAAACCTGCAGGTGTCTACTCTTGATTTTTGCAGTTGCTTCTAGCATTATCTTGTGCTTTTATTTTCTTTGTTTGATTATCCTGAATATTTATTGTAGACTTGTAGTTTTTGCTTGGTTTTGAGCTATATGCTCTTGTTTCCTTAAGTCTGTGTATCAAACAATTTAAACATTTTTTACTCGTTAATAGTGGTCTTCTTGTGCCGCATCAAGATTAATAAATTTAATTAACCATTTTCAAAACAAAAAAAATCATTTCTGTTTACTTGTTCAGGTATAAACCTGGGCCTGATTTTGAAGAAGATGTGAAGGACAAAATTCTGGATTTCTCGTTGACAGGATCCAAAGAATTGTGGCTCATTCAGTGGCCCATCAATCAGGTTGTGCTGTACCGTTCTTTTGCTTTTGCATCTCTCGTATTGCATTATTTCTTGTTCTATGTAATTATTATGATTTTGGATAGAAGTTGAAGTTTGTGTTTGTGGATGTTGCAGTTGAAGCCCTCTGACATCAATGGTAAGGTGATCCCATTAAAGCCGCACAGTGATGGGGATTTTGGTAGCTTTGAGAACTCTTCAGGTGAGTTGCGTCTTGTTTGGATGGTGGTGCTGTGGGTTTCGTGATTTGGATGATCTGGTGGTTTTTCAATCAAGTATGTTAAAACATTTCCATGTAATAATTCAATCACTTCGGGTCCTTGGGAGTCTGAAATGTGTTGAAGATCTTATTTAATATTTGCTATTCTGGCAGGCAAGAAGTATGATGTTGTTAGTTTTGCCTCTCAGACACCGGATGCAACAGTTTTCCTGGCTTCAAGTTCTGAGTCAAAAGTAGGTAAGTTTATTCTGTTTCTTTACTCAATTTTCTGGAAAGAGTGGGAAGGGTTTTGGGGGAAAATGAAGGAGAGAGGTGATGCGTCCTTAGTCTGTATAATGTTTTTACTTTTGCTTTATATATAGATATTCAATGATCACTGTCTGCATTATGGTTTTCTTTCTTTTTGTGCGGTAATGTTGGCTATCATTTGAATACTAAAAATAAGTGCAGAAATCTATTTGAATTCTTGAGCTGTGTTGTGTTGCAGAATATGATAACAATTTTAATTTTGCATATTAGCATGTTTCTGCTTATTGAACAATTGCAGGTGGAAACAGACAAGATGACATTGTCAGAAATGGGCTTGAGGATTTAAAATTGTATCTCGTTTTATTACCTGAGTGGATCTTGGTAGTATAATAAAATATAGTTTTCTCTTTCTCAGCAGTCAAAATAAAAAGAAGCTGTAAATCCAATGAACGATAAGGCTTCAATCTGATATCAAAGGGCAATGAATAAACAAAATAGAACATTCTGCGGATATTAGATACTATTCGGGTTATCTTCCTATCTTGTTTTTGCTTTGCGTTGGGGAGGAGGAAAACTTGCCTTGGGGAGGAGTGGTGTCCTAAAAAATGAAAGAGACATCCACTAAATGTATGTTTAAATGGGATTTCAACACGAATCTGTTTTTTTGAAATTGTTGTAAATGGTCGTTAACCCTTGAAACTGTTGGTCGTTAACAGCCATTTAACATTTCATCTATCCTTACCCGATGCTATTTTTTGGAACATTGATTAGGAGATGGTGGATATAAATGATGGTGTGCTAGAATGTTTTGTATTTCTGATATATCTAGATACAAGAACTTCAAATTGAATGGGCGAAAAGATTTGTTTGGCTACTACATTCAACACGGTAGTTTTGACAGCTGGAAAGAAACTAAAAATATTAATTAGCATAATGAGCTCCATGAATTGGGGAATTTGTTTTGTGAAATTTTATCGTTTACCAAAGGACCGTACAACAGTCAGCAAAAGAATATTCGTGAATATAGCAGAAATACATGGTGTAGTTCTGGGATCTATTTACTTGTTGCATGTGCTATTTTTTTTATTTTTCAAGACACATTACTTATTTGGTATTTCTGTAGTTTAATTTAGCAGTCAGTTTGCATTTTTTTTGTTTTTTAAAGAGTGTATCCTAAATTATAATGGTGTGGTGGTAGATTTGTTCTCTCATTTAGTCATGTTATTTGTTTTCTCAGTGGGGAAGATTTCACGACGAGTCTGCTTAATAAACTATCCTGAACTAAGCGAATTGGAGAAATCTGTGTCCCATTTTTCAAGCAGCCGTAGATCCGAAGGTAAAATTTATTCATTCAGCCATCCTATCTAGAATATATATCTGCTCTCATTTTCAAGTGCTAAAAGAATGAAGTTATTTTGGATGTTGTTCCATTGTCAAGGCCACTATCAATTAAGATTATGCTAATTTAATCCCATCGTCGAAATTTGATATGGACAATCATTTTTGTCTATCATGTTAGGTTTCATTGAGATCGAAATGTTTTTTGGTAAACATATGTAGTTCATTTCGTTGTGGTTTTTGTAGTATACCGTATATAGTGCTGAAGTATCATTCTTTGTGGAATTTGTACTGCTAATCATGCATGTTTTATGAGAATTCTGTCAATGCATCTTTCTTTCTGCTTGTATCCCACCATATATACAAGTACTTCATATGTAATGGATCTGTTGTACCATAGGATCCCTGAAGACTAGCATGCCAAGAACTTCAAGTTTTTCATCAATGCGTCGAAGTTCAACGTTCTTGAATGGAACCTCTTGTGAAACCCTTACTTCAGCGCATACACTGCAACAAAGTATGGAGTCAACGAAGCGTTCCAAGCATAAGAGGGCAAGGGACGGCTCCACTTGCCCGGAACCAACAACATCCGCTGGACAGTCTGCCGGGGGATCCAGACCAGCGAGTCATGCCACCCCCAATTCTGTGGTATCACTGGAGAATTCACATGGCCTCAAGTTGAAGAAGAAAAAGAAGAAAGCTGAAGAATGACAATCAGGCATGGTACAGAGTCGGAATGGTTTTGTTTTCGGGTGAGAAAATCTCCAACTTTTCAGCTCAAAATATCAACACAATTGCCAAGAAGCCGGGGTTTATCGGTTCAAGAGCGGTTCTGTTGAATCGAGGTTTTGTTTCAAATTTCAAAGAACACTTGGGCCTGCTTCTTGCATTTTCGCTTGGAATTTTTGTTCTTTACTATTTTTGTCGAATCGAGGTCATATTCAAATATTTTCGGAACAATCTAAACGAATGTCTAGTTAATTATGGCTTCCTTAATCTTTTGGTTTAACTTAAGTTTTAATTCTGCACTTTTAATATTATCATTATCATATAAATTTTAACGTATAAATTTTCATTACTTAAATTACTATATAATTTTAATTTTTATCATGTAATTTTTGAAATTAATTGAAGTTTTCCTTAAATGAGGTCTTCAGACTTTCAAAGGATGTTGGATATCAGGAAGATATCGTTGAGTTGAGTAGGGACGAGATCTCAATCAATGGAATTGTGGCAAATGGTGCGGTGGGCAGATTTAAGAAAAATGAATGACTTAGGTTTTGTTTGATTATTTTTTTAAACTTTTAAAAATAATTTTATTTATAAAATAAATTTTAATTTCAATTTTATCCGCTGTTACCCTTGAGCATATCATCCTCGATAACACGTTCAAATTTTGTTCCTGTTTGCTTGACACTTGGATGGATGGTCCTTCGCCTTCCAACCGTCACATGACAGCCCCATTCCACTGGCGCCGCTGGTATTCTGTCACAGGGTGTGAGCGACAGAGATGCAATACAGGTGTAGATTCTTCGATAAAAAAACTAAAATAATGTGTTATTAAAGTAAATTAAAGAGAAGTTTGTGTTATTGAAAATAATAGGAAATAAAAATGATGAAAATTTAAATCTTATTGATAAGACCTTGTGAACATTTTTTACCCATAGGAAAGTGATTATTGTAGGGATGGAAAAAAAATTTCCATCTTGACACTCAAGAAACGATAAGAAGAGAAAAAGTTGTTCCGAATGCCATTTGTAGGGATGGAAATTGGAAGCTCACATTTATTATGATTCGAATGCTCCGGCTTGCGCCCTCTGGTTCTGCGTCTGCGCCGTACATAACATATTGCGGCGCGTCCAGCGTCGCCACCTGTACCCACCCGGTTTTCCGACGGTGTTAGGCGTCCCTTCGGCTTCTTGCCTGTTCCGGCTGCGAGATCTACAGATCCCTCCTCTTGTCTCTTTTTATTAGTTTCCACCTCCCTGCAGTTTCCGCACGCCATTTGCATTTTCCATCTCGCTTGCGAGTGGTGTCGTCTGCTCTGATTCCTCGCATTTGTCTTGGGAATTGTTACACGGGACTCTGCCGTCGTCTCCCCTTCTTTACGGCCATGGATCTGGACGGGAACAGGTTCTTCCATGCCGGCTTCGTGTTTCTGGCCACCATCGTGCTGGCCAAGCTAGTTTCTGGCTTTCTAGCTTCCAGATCAGTCAGGCGACTGCCTCCGGTTGTGAAGGCGGTGCCTCTCGTCGGGGGCCTCCTCAGGTTCATGAGGGGTCCCATGCTTTTGATCAGGGAGGAGTACGGTAAGCTTGGCAGTGTGTTCACGCTGGATCTGTTGAACAGGCGCATCACTTTCTTGATCGGCCCCCATGTGTCGGCTCATTTTTTCAAGGCCCAAGAGATGGATCTCAGCCAGCAGGAGGTGTATCAGTTCAATGTGCCTACGTTTGGGCCAGGGGTTGTGTTCGATGTCGACTACTCCGTCCGGCAGGAGCAGTTCCGATTCTTCACCGAGGCGCTGAGGGTGTCCAAGTTGAGGAGCTACGTCGACCAGATGGTTGCCGAGGCTGAGGTCAGATCTTGTACATTTCTTCTTCTTCTCATACCAGTAGTGAATAATTGGCAAGCGGTTGGTTATATTCGTTCTTTTCTTTTGCAGGAGTACTTCTCGAAGTGGGGAGACTCCGGTGTGGTGGACATAAAGTACGAACTTGAACATCTGATCATTTTGACAGCAAGCAGGTGCCTCCTGGGGAGGGAGGTGAGAAGCAAACTCTTTGCAGATGTCTCTGCTCTCTTTCACGATCTTGACAATGGGATGCAACCCATCAGTGTGGTCTTCCCATATCTCCCGATTCCGGCACACAGGCGCCGAGACATGGCTCGCAAGAAGCTGGCTCAGATCTTCTCAGACATCATCCGTTCCCGCAAGCAGGAGGGCCGATCCGAGGATGACATGTTGCAGTGCTTCATAGACTCGAAATACAGAGATGGGCGTTCAACGACGGAAGGCGAAATCACCGGGCTTCTCATTGCCGCACTCTTTGCCGGGCAGCACACCAGTTCTATCACCTCTGTCTGGACCGGGGCTTACCTCATGCGGCACAGCGAGCATCTCTCTGCCGCCGTCGAAGAGCAGAAGAAGCTGGTGAGATTGCACGGTGACAAAATCGACCACGACATCTTATCGGATATGGAGGTTCTGTACCGATGCATCAAAGAAGCGTTGAGGCTTCACCCACCTCTGATAATGTTGCTTCGCCACTCCCACCGTGACTTCACCGTGAAAACCAGAGAGGGCAAGGAGTATGACATCCCAAAAGGGCACGTCGTCGCTACATCACCGGCCTTTGCCAACCGCCTTCCACACATCTACAAGCGTCCCGACGCCTACGACCCTGATAGATTTTCTCCCGGAAGGGAGGAGGACAAGGCTGCCGGAGCATTTTCATATATTTCCTTTGGGGGCGGCAGGCACGGTTGTCTGGGTGAGCCCTTTGCGTATCTGCAGATAAAAGCCATATGGAGTCATCTCCTCAGGAACTTCGAGCTCGAGCTCATCTCTCCAGTCCCCCAGACTGATTGGAACGCCATGGTGGTGGGTGTCAAGGGAGAGGTCATGGTAAGGTACAAGCGCCGAAAGCTTTCCCTCGGCCACTAGAAAAGCATCCCATCCTCCCGTCCCATTTCCAACTAGTCAATAATCTGGTGTGCCTCTTGTCACCACACTGGTGTGTTCTTTACAATCATCATTTGGCATTTATCCATCGCCAGAGCTCTACTTTGTTTTTCTTCTCTTGATTGTCACGTTACAATCTTCTCCTTCTTGCCACCCTTCTTTGCTTTCTTAATGGCTACATCTCTGTGCTCAAAGAGTTTTTTTTATTTGAACTGCCATTGAATTATCAGTATTCGCATTAGATGATATGATATTCATCAAGATTAGAATTCTGGATGATACATATTGGTTGCGTGAGAGATGCAGGTATCCATCATGGAGGTATGGAGGAGAACATGATCAGAATTCTGGATTCATACAAGAATTATATGATCCATGTAACTGCAATCTGCATGATTTTTGACTGATGAGTATTCACACAAAGAGATGATATACCCAAACAATTATATTAAGAAATAAGCTCAAATGGCTCTTACATGAATCTGACTGAGGCATAGATCCATAAGGAAACTAAGTGGCATACTACACACGATATTATTTTCGGTATATATCAAGATATGTTTACCGCAAGCTTTTTTCTTATGCCTGGTGTAAGAGATGCAAATGTCATTTGTGAGAATTCCCTCGTTCTTCCTGCTCTACCAATCAGCTTCTGCGTGTCTGGCATCAAGGAACTCCACAGATGCCTCCTCCTCCGTAAACAGAATTCTACAATTGCGTTGCTGCTACCTAAGAATGGCAATTTTTGAAGTAACAGACACTTGGTCAAAAATAATGTAGATGACCATCAGAAAATGTTCGGACAACAAATTGTTGAGTTGATTGCACAGTCCATAAACAAGCATTAAGATGAGGGTTCATGTGTCTCCTTTTTATGAGAGAGTCTTAGCTCAGAATGCATGCAAAACGATGGTACAAATACATGAAGGATGGGATGGATATAAACAACAGAATAATGCAGTTTCAATGGGTCATGAAGGAAGAGATTCTATGCTTGAATTCAAACAGATAACACTTATTATTATCAAAAAAAAATCAAGTGCCAGTGTATATTGGTGTAGAACATGAGCAGCTTCATTGGTTTCACCGTGCTGAAACAACGCTGACAAAACAAATGCAGCAAATGAAGATGCCAAGAAAGGCATTACTGAATACCTTTCCGAAGAAGACGGTTCCTTGTATAGGAGCACATCGATTATACAACAAATCATTCTCCATAACAGCATTTTGCAATTCATGCTAAGTTGACAAGTAGAGCAGCATAAAAATGCGAATGCATGAGGCCTTTCTAGATAATGATAGTATTTTTGTATTCTTCGGAGTTCAAATCTTGAAAGAGACTAACGAACGTTGTCCCTATCCAACTAAACCACTATAGTTATAAAATGCATGCAACATCAAAGATAACCTGTAATACAAAGTAGTCCTCTAAAGATCATGACAGATAAGCCGCAAATAGCCAATTCTCACCATCCCAACAAGCAGTGAGATCCAATTCAAGAATGGAGTGGGGCTGATTCTCCGAAAATTCCACGGAAAACCTGCAAGGTAGATGTACGAGGTCTTGGGGAAGAGAGGGTGCACCTGCTTTTCCAAATAAATCATCCAACCGTCACTATTTTGTAGAACAGTGGATTGTTGTGACATTGTGCATTAGTAACCAAACAGCAGTCCGACCCTCACACACAAGGCCTCAGAGCAATGCAATATGAATGGCCGTTTCATGAATCTGTGACCTGGTTTCGGTGGAAAACTTGCAGATCATTTAACAATAGCCAGTTCCACAGAAGTCTGAATGGCCTTTCCCCATTGGCCTAGTTTAGAATAACCATCTATAATGCATTTGTTGGTGAAACCATTTGGACTAATTCCTGCATCTGTCATTTCTTGGAGAAGCTCCAGCGACCGATTCATGTCTCCCTGGTTGCAAAGGGCGGCAATGATTGTGTTGTATGTGGCCAAACCAGGACTAAAATGACCACCAGTCTGGTTCATTGCCTCAAGCAAGTTAAGAGCCATCCCAACACTCCCCACTCTGCAGAATCCATTAATCAGTGTGTTGAATATTATGGCGTCAGGTATGTATCCCATCAAGGGCATTCTCTCGATCAATACTGCTGCAGAAGAAACCTTTTTGTCAATGCATAGTCCATGAACAAAAGCATTCAAAATCACATTGTTAGTATGGTGGCCTCGCTTTAACATGTCGCAAAAGAGCCCAAATCCAATCTCCATTTGACCCAAGAGACAGAAATGGTTAATGACAGAACCATATGTAATAGAATTTATAGAGCAACCAATTTTAGGCATTATACCGAATATACTAATTGCATCAGAAATTCTATTCACACTCAAAACACCATTTATCAAAGCAGTCATGATGACCGTGTTAGGACGATGGCCCCTTTTGAGCATGTCGCAGAACACCCCGAATCCTACATCAACCCTATCCAAACGCCCACAGAAATCAATAAGAGTTCCGTAAGTGATGGTGTTTGGAGTGCATTCCATCTCATACATTCTTTGGACCAACATGAAAACATCAGCAACCCTTCTTTCCATGCAGAACCCTTTCAACAGAAGTGTTAGCATGAAGGTGTCAAGATAAAATCCCTGTTTAAGCAAACTGCACAGCACCCCCAATCCCAAATCCACTTGAACCGAGCAGAAAAAGAGATTGATAAGGGTGCCGTATGATACGTTGTCTGGTCCACAAGCCATCTCAGGCATCCTGCAGAAAATTCCCAAGGCATCGTGCGCTCTACCTGCCTTGCAGAATCCACTCAACAGACTATTGAAGGTGACCGTGTCAATGCAAATCCCGCTCTTCATCATCTCACAGAAGATCGCTAATCCCTTCTCCAGTGTATCAGCCTCGGAGCACAGGCAACCAATAAGAGTATTAAAAGTCACAACACTAGGAAAGATTTGCGCATCGGCCAACCTATGATACACTGCGACCGCATCCCCTACCTTGCCCATCTTGCATAGTCTATCAATCAAAGTATTGAACGTGACAGCGTCAGCACGATGCCCGCGTTTCAACAGGTCCCCCAAGACCGCAAACCCCATCTTCCACCCATTCACCAGCCCACAATCACAAAAACATCTGATGACAACATTATACGCGACAACGTCACGATCACAGCCCATCTCAGGCATTCTGCCAAACAGTTCCACTGCATCCACAACCCTCTCTTGCTTGAAAAGACCGCTACCCAAAATAGTAAAAAGCCTCGTGTTGAGGCGGAAACCTCTCTTCATCACGCCACATAGAATGCCAAATCCCAATTCCGCCCTACCCATTTGACCGGAAGACGTGACCAGTACGCCGGCGGTGCAGAGGTCGGGTGAGACCGCACCGTCCCGGACCATCATGCCGTAGAGGCCAAACACGTCTTCGTGTAACCCGAATCTCGCAGCTTTCGACAGCAAGATGTTGAAGTTGCGGACGTCGGGAGGAGGTCTCGCGTCAAGAAGCCTCTGGAACCGTCTCGTCACCGTCCGCCGCGTCCGTTCGCGGACGGTGGTGAGCAGTGCCACCGCCGTCGCCATCGACACAGAGGAGGGTGGGGGCGAAGTGATGTGTGGTCATCCATCTATCGTGGAGAAGAGCCATTCTTTAGGATGATCCATCAGTTGCAAGCTCGAAACAAAAGCTTAAACTTTTGCAGGAAGTCAGGGTTTAGAGTTGTCGTCGGTTTAACCGTGTCGGTCGATAGTATCAAAAAAAAAAAAAATTTGTATTGTAGATTGTACCTGAGTTAGATCTTTAGTTAGTTCATATTATATCAACATGATACGAATTTTATCATGAAATAGGTACATTTTATCTTAGCATGAGACTACAAAATGGGCTATCGAAGGGAGTGAGGGGGAAGGTCATGCAGGCCGATATAGGTAACGGTCATGGAGTTGCAGGAGGAGGGGGACCGGACACCAAGTCATGCGATCGACAGGGTGAACTGTCGCGTGCATGGGTGGGCGAGCGGAGTGAACAGTTGCGTGCACAGGCGACCGGGAGGGTAGGCTAGGGAACTATGCCTGGGCTGGCTGTCGGATCATTGAGCTAATAGTCGGGTCACAACACCAGGTCCTACTCCCAGGAAGAATAGTCGAAGACCAAAACTCCAAAAGTTGGAAGAAGAGCCAAAGAGGGGAAGGGAAGAACTGAAGAAGAGCCGAACATGAGAGAAAAAGAAGGGAAGACCGGAAGAAGTGAAGTCGTGAAGAACTGAAGTCTAAAGAAAAGAAGAAGAAGAAGAAGAGGAAGAGTCGAGGTGCCTGAGTCGACCGCTGGGTCATTGGATTGGCCACCGGGTAATTGGGCCGATAGCCGGGTCCTGAGAAGAAGAGTCGAAGAGGGGAGGGAAGAACTGTGAACTGAAGAAAAGGAGAGAAGAAGGGAAGACCGGAAGAACTAAAGTCTGATTCGTCTGAACTCTAAAAAAGAGAAGAAGAACTGAAGAAGAAGAGGAACGGGCAACCAACGTCACGGTTTGTAAGGTGCAACGGTCGGGTGACTTGGGTCCTCGGGGTTGGCGTGCAACGGGTGGGGCATGCAATGGGTAAGATGTGCAATGGCCAACGAGTGGCCAGTTGTCGTGTCCAACGGCCAACAAGTGGCTCACTTCCACGCAACGGGCGGCCTGCTTTCACACAATGGGCGGCCAGCTCTGCGTCCAATGGCCAACAGGTTGCTGACAGCCAGGTGCAACAGTCAGCTGCTACCTCAACTTTTCTCTATAAATTGAAATAATTGGATTTTTTTTCCACCCAACTCACTCATCATCTCCTCTACTCTAATCTCAATTCTCAATTTCTCAAATTTTCTCACTCAATTCACATTTCACAAATCACAAATAATTGTCCATTACCAAAGTCAAAGTTCTGGAGACTACGGATATCCTCAAGAAAACTTTCCTGAAGTTAAAGTAACGTCGTCAATGGAGACTAATGGAGCTTTAACTTCAACTATGCCACCGAGGAAGTCTCGAAAGAGAGCTTCCATCTGGTCAAAGTACACAATAATGATGAAAGCTATGACGGATGGCACTTCAAAAGAACAAGCCTTCTGGAACCTCTGTAATGCCGACTTTTCTTGCAAAACGTCTAGTAGTACAAGTCATTTAACTAAGCATATTAATACATGTGAAAATAGGAATAAGGATAAAACTATTCAAACCCAACTTTCTTTTTCTCCTGAGGGTAGTGTTAGTTCATAAACTTATAATTCTGAAAGGGCTAGGGAGTTACATGCTAAATTTATTTGCCAAAAAGATTTACCAATAAGTTTTGAAGGAAATAAACGTTTTGATAATTATATTAGTAAAACATATTGTCCACAATATAAACATGTATCTAAAAATACTATTAGGTCAGATATTACGAATTCATTTAATAAGCTTAAATTAGAACTTATTAATGTTATAAGTACAATAATGACATGTATAGTATGCACTTCAGATATTTGGTCGAATAAAACTAAAGATGAGTACATAGCTGTAACAAGACATTATATTGATCAAAATTAGATTTTACAAAAAATATTAATAGGATTTAGAAAAATTCAACATCCACGTACTGCTGAAACAATTTTTACAAACATTATGGAAATTTTTAATTTATATGAAATTAGAAATAAAATAGGTAGTATAACTTTTGATAATGCAGTTAATAATACTGCAACAATATCAATGTTTAAAACTAGAATAAATTTACCAAATGGTTTTAAATTATTTCACCAAAGATGTATGTGTCATATAATTAATATTATTGTTCAATCAAGTGTAAATGAAATTAAAATTTATATTGAACTTATTAGAAATACTGTAAGTTTTATAACTAGTTCAGGAAAGCGATAGTAACAATTTAATGAAATATGTAATTCTTTTCAAATGCTGTATAAAAAATTCTCTTTAAATGTTCAACATAGGTGGAATTCATTATATTTAATGTTAGAAAGTGTATTACCATATGAAATTCCAATAATGTCTTTGAATAATCATCATCATTGTGATGATTATCAACAACAATTAAATGATGATCATTTTAAAATTGTAAAATATTTTGTTAAATTTTTAAAACCTTTTTATGATGCAACAGTTAGATTATCAGGAATTTATTAGTCTACATCTGTCTATGCGTTGCATCATTTATATGATATTTTACGAGTTTTTAATAAATATGAGGCATATCCATTTTTCCAACCAATAGTAAATAACATGAAACAAAAAAATTAAAATATTGGAATGAAATCCCTACATTATATATTTTGAGTGCATGCTTAAATCTTAGGTGTAAAATAATATATGTTAGTAAATTAATTACAGGAATATAAATGGGTTTAGGTGTAGATTTAGGATTAAATGTTACTACAATTAAATCAAATGTTTGATTTATACACACAAAGATATGAATTAAGAATAGAACATTCTTCTCCACCAATATCCATAATATCATAATCAAATGTTGGACCATCTTCAAATTCTTGGGCATTTTTACAAGATCCAAGATTTGATGAAGACATTCCAACATCATTATTATACAATTATAATCCTATAGTATCTAGACAAGAATTAATTATTTTTAATTCAACGAATCACCAATCATTATTATTTACTCAACATTCTAACTTAAATACATTTGATGTTTTAGATTGATGGAGGCAATAATCAATGATTTTTTCAATATTATCAATAATGGCAAAGGATTTATTAACAATTTTAGTGTCTTGTGAACAGGTTTTCGGCATGAGTAGTAATGTGCTTGATGACTGAATATGCAAGCTTAAAGAAGATATAATAGAAGCATTAATGTGTGTAAAAGACTAAAAGCTTGCTGCACTCCGTGAACAAGATCAAATTGAAGAATTTACCGAGTAACTTACAAACTTAAATATTTCATAATTAAAACATTGTAATTTTTATTTTTCAATTTGTAATTTTTTCAAAAATGTAATTTAATTTTGTTGTAATTTTTTATAAATATAATTGTAAATTTGTAATAATATTAATATAAAATATGTAATTCATTAATAAATAAAAACTTAATTTAATTATACATTGTTGTCTCATTTGTTAAGTTGTTGAATGTTGAATTAAATTTAAATATTGATAGTTGAATACTTGAATATTGAATGTTGATTGTTGAATGTTGTTATTTGTTAATTAAATAAATATTTTTTTTAAAATTAATTATTAATTTAAATATTATATATATATATATATAATTAATTAATTAAAAATCGTATCGGTCAAAATCGTACCGTTTATCGACATAAATAGTATTTTTTTCATATTATGGGCTATGCCTGGGCCAACTTGTTAAAGGTATAGGCCATTCTAACACGACATAATTAACACCACTACCAGGGTTTTTGAAATGAATATGTTCACAACTTTTGATATATCATTTTGAGTAATAGCGTTTAGATTTTTTTTTACACATGTCAATGGGTGCCCCCATGTTTTACACATTTGATGACTTTTATTTTTTTAATGGATTGACTTTAGTGTCTAACATATACCTACTAATGATTCTACTTTAAATGTAAAATTCACCTGTTAATTTATAGAAAAAACTGAAAACTTTAAACTTTGCCAACAACTAAAATCATACTCAAGTCCATGCATGTATAGGCGCTGTACGCCATGCATGACATGCGTGAGATGTGAAGAGGGAGATGAACAACAAGTCCATCTTAGGATGGAGAGCCCAATGGGCTTCAAGGCCCAATGGAAGGGAAGTCACCGGGTTCTAGAGCCTTGGACCGAAGGAGAAGGGCCTCGAAAACCCACTGGACCTTCGGCCTATTGGGGAAAAGTAATACATATATGGTTAGTAGCTTGTTTCTGTATTGAGAAGAAATCATCTCGACAGGGAATAAAAGTCATTTCTTTTCTTGCAAAGGAATGGTTTATAAAATTTTTGGTGGAACTTTTCGATTACGCCATAGAGGAAAAGAAAGAGCAAACATCACTGGAGTGTGGGACACTCAATTCTATAATGTCGAGCGTCTGTACTCGGTCTGTCCTTTACTGTGTAGCAATGTTCATGGGTCCATCATACACGATTACACGTACGTTTTTGTTGTTACGGTGGTATATATATATATATATATATATATTGCATTCGCGGACATGCGTTCGCTGGATCATCGTCGAATGGACTGAAAATTACAGTCCGGCTTCTGCTGTTCATGAACAGGTTGAGGCGAGGGCACTGCATGTCCAGGAAGCAACATCGGGAAGGACAATTTCTTATTTGAATGGCAGGCAAAGAAAGAACATATACAAAATAAAATCTAATTTCAGGTCAATTTTCATGTATTATCGTATAAATTTTTATATATAAATGTTTATCTTTTAATTTATTATATAATTATAAAATTATTTATAAAAAATCATTTTTAACTTTAATTTTAATTTTTTACATTTATTAAAGTTAAAATTAAAATTTTATTAAACCATAGATAAGGCTGCTTGGGCCCTTCAGCGGATAGAGAAAAAAGAAGCCATGAAATCTGATTCGTGAAAGTGGTTCTAGTAAGCGAGATTGACATGGGCAAAGGATCAGACGGAAGGCAGATTGATTTCCCAGATCCCCACCAAGTAGTCACATCTTTCCAAAATTTTGAATGAAATCTGAATCTTTTATCAGCATAAAAATTACCGCAGAAACAAGAGGAGAGAGAGAGAGAGCTTGGAAGATGTGTTTTTTAAAAAAAAAATAAAAAATAAAAGAGAGAGGCCAATCCCACCCGTGCAGCACGGACGGGCATGCTCCTTCCCGATGGTGTCTCGCAAGACAACACAGCTGTCCAAGCCCTTGACCAACAGCACGATTCAAGATATGCCAATACATTACTAATCCCACGGCAACGCTGGTGGCCGTCCCAACCTGCCACACTAATGACACGCCATTACTTTAACCCCTCCATTATTGACTACTAAGCGGAGGAGGACAGGAGAGGGGAGCCAGTTGGTGGTCCATTCAACAGCAGTAGATGGTACAGTCCAGTTGGCCGTCCCTTGTCGTCTGTCCTTAAAATGTTAGGGTTTGGGCGAGCACCACGGTTCCCAGCACCACTCTTTTAATGGTGCTTCGGGAGCAGGCCACCCACGGGTTACCGCCGCTGCCCTCCCTGTTTTTCCTTATTTTACGGTAAAAACACGAGCAGGTCCAAGTTTCGTGCCTTAAACCTAGGGATGTTTTGATTAGGGTTTACCATCTGTCTCTCTCCCTCTGTACAAGTCAAATGCTCGTAGAAGATGAAGGTCGAAACCCTAGTCAAACAAACCACATCGATGGGTTCCCCCCGTCCGCCACTGCTCTCGTGGCTCCTCCCGAATAATTTAATCCCCCCCCCTCCACCCTGCAAGGGTGCCTTGTCTGGGTGGCGCGTGGGCAGATGGGCTGCACGAGGCAGCGCCGCCGCCGCCGGCAGGGCGTGCGGCGGAGGAGTAGCGGCCGTGACGTGGGATCACGTGCGTGGGATCGGGGCTTCACGTGGGGCGGAATGTGCTCCTGCTCTGACCACCGGAATCTTTGTTCTCGGGGACGACAGGACCCTCCTCTCCTCTTCGATCAACCCCCACCCGCACACATCCATGTGTCTCAATTTCACTGTATGTCATATTAAATTCGGCTGAACCAAGCAGTTGTGATTATAATTGCATGCATGTATTCTGCAAAACCCATGATATTCTCTCTCTCTCTCTCTCCCTCTCTGTTAATCTAGGGTTTTGTTTAATTACGTCGACCTTGCGGTGCGGACGGTGTTGGCTGACATGTCATTCCCGAGCACAGCGAGGTCAACTTTGCCCATCGATCGCCATGAATGCATCTACTTAGCTAGCCGTAACATGAATTAATGGAGAGACATCTCTCTCTTTCTTACAAGATACTACTGCATGTACTGTATGTGTGTGTGTATATATATCAAGAAAATATGTATAATATTTTTTAAAAAAAAGATAATTTAGTATGTATACTATTTTATTGTCTTGTAAACAATTAATGCAGCTAACGTTGTTATTTTTCTTGCAATTAATATCACAATTAATTCAGTACAAATTAACAAAAAAACGAGTAATTAATTACACAAGTTATGAGTAGTTTAAAATAAATTAAACTCATAACTGCCAATTTCTAATAGTTGACTTGTGGAACAAGACATGGGTCATAGAATTTTCTTTTAATACATTTAAAATATATGTAAGCTGTAAATGGAATCATCAAGATGAACTTTTACCAAGATCATAGATTCGATTTGATTAATTTGGACAGGTACATGCATGTGGTCAATTAATTAGCTAGGCTTGTGTAAATAGTTTAGATTCCATTATTGGTAACTTTGTACGTAGTATGTATGTATTTCAAGAAAAATCAACTCTTTGAGCATACGTGTTCGAGATATATATATATATCTATATCTGCAGACAAATTTTCCAACCAGGAAGAAGTAAGCAAGTGTACAGAATATGGATCGGAGTTGACGTTAATTTCAAGCGGTACCTCTAAAAATAACGTTATAACGCGCAGACCATGAAATATTGCAAACAAATTTTTCTTCAAGCGCTGGTCGGTCTTTTATTGGAAGGTCTGATGATGATTAAGATTTTTTAAAGAAGGCAACGTGAAATTTAAGAAATCTTATCGTAAGACAGAGTGGTATTTGTTGTCTTATGATGCCACGCACGAAACCATCACAATTAAGCTATAGCTCCTTGATTTGTAAGACCATGGGCTGGTTGATCTAAGCATGTGAATTCCAGGTTAATTTGATGATATTTATATATGTTGATGCTTCCACTTACGAGAAAAATATATATCCAAGCCTTCCTGTTTGTATGGCTTGAAAATGGTGAAAACGAAGACATCATTTCTCGAATCCAACAAAATACCGATCGATGTTTATACATCTTCAAAATATTGGATTTTAATTTTAACATTTCTATAGGTATAAAAGAATACTTTTTTGACTTTTCTGCTAAAAAATCTAGACGTGCAATCAATTTAACTGTGTTCAATCGTGTCAACATGGTCTACTATAATCAAATTATATTATTGACCAATACAACATGATTTAATAGACCATGCTTAATTTGAATTGTGATTTTGTGGATTCGTGTCGTACACTCACATCCAACACAACACGAACAATGAAACACCATAGGGACACTATGGGACTACGGGTCGGGGTGACGACTCTCACAAGAGTGACCTACGTAAGTGAGTTGTTGGCGACAAGCACAAGCAACGATAAGGATGAACCAAGTATACAATCAAAATAAAGGTTACGGCAGATGATCATATAGAGAATATAATGTACCACAACATTTGTGACATCTATTTCTCTTATAAAACTTCTGGTAATACAGGTCATTTAATTAGACATATAACTATATATAACATTAAACATAATAAAGATAAAATAATTCAAACATAACTTTCTTTCACTCTTAAGAGTAACATTTCTTCATTGAATTATGATGCAAGAAAAGCTAGGGATATGCTTCCAAATTTTTTTGTGTAAATAATTTTTTGATTAATTTTTGTGATAATAATTTTTTTTATAAATATATTTCTCAAACTTATTGTCTACGATATAAAAGTATATTTAGGAACACTGATGGACAATATATTATTGAAACTTTTAACATGTTTAGACTTGAAATAATTGATGTTATAAGTGCTTTTATAACTTCTATTGCATGCATATGAGATATTTGGAAGGATAAAATTAATCATAATTATATTGTTTTGACTACCCATTATATTAATAATAATTGGGTTTCATAAAAACACTACAAGAAAATAATCTAAGAGTGACGGATTTGTGCACTACTCTAGGTCCCAAAATTAGTCTCTGTAAATGGACGGATTATGTATAGTGACAGATGTAGGGTTTCGTAACTCAAATCTCTCGATCATTCTTTTTAGAAATTTTGAAATATCGATCTTTTAATATTTTGCGTGACTAGGCGCCGGGTTTCAAACTTACAATCATTTTATCCAAATATAGTTCCTTAAGTAACTCGATTATCACTTTAACAATTTTCATATATACTATTAATATATAATAATAGATACCAAAATAAGTATGCTAGTAGTAGTAGTAGTAGTAGTAGTAGTAATGATGATAATAATAATAATATATCTATTAATATTAGTAATAATGTTAAATAAAAATATATATATTATTCTAATATTATTATATTAATAAATATATTGATTATTTTTTTGCACTATCTATACTAATAAAATATAAATTATATTAATATTATATTTATTAATAAAATAATAAATTTAAAGAAAATTGAATCATACAAGACCATGTTGTTGGTTAATGAAACAAGTTTGATTGAATTGAACCAATTGGATCTTGCCTGAGTAGTTTGTTGCATGTCCTGACTCATATCATACTTATTAAAAATTCGCACATAGTTAATTGACACTTCCAGAAATGCTCACGTAATCGTGTAACTCTTTGAAATTTTTTCAAAAAATCATTTACAATATATTTTTTATGCCCACGTAAAGATACGAAAAAAGAACACAGAAATATGTAAATCTCAATTTACGAGAACGTTATGTTACTTATATAGGATAATAACAATTTTTGATTCTTATATTTAACTTTATCCACGTATATCGGTACTTTTGAATTTTATATCAACTTATGAATATTGCGTCAATTGTGACATAGAACCGATACATTAATTATGATACGTTGATATCTAAATTAAATTTTCGTGATGATGTGCACAAATATAAGAATTTGAAGTTTCGTTATTTTCTGTCTCATTTATAATTACTAAAAAATAATGAAATTAAAATTGCTTAACGTCATTTTCTTTTTTATCATTTTCCTTATTGACATTTTGTAAAGATACTAACATTCACGAGAATTTTTGATGTTTCTGCTTATTTGAAAATTTGAAGCTACATTTGTTTACACGGTTATTAACAGTAATTATTGTTAAGTGTTAAAACTAAAGTTGATATCAATAAATTAGTATATGCAACACTGTAAAGTAGTCGGTCAATGCTAATGTAAGTAAATTATTTAAAAAATTCACCAAATATTACTCCACCGAACCTTTTTATAAAAATTGTTTTAAAAAATTGAAATCGGAGAGTGGGGCTCGCTTGTTTTTACAATTCAAAAATCGAAGGTTGCGATTTTAAAAAGGCAGTGAACTCACCACTCTGGTAGAGAGTGACGTGTGATTAAAAATTTGAATTTTCATTGTTACGTAAATACGATTCCTAGAATATTCCGACGTCTAAAAGTTTATATATATATATATATATATATATATATATATATATATAATTCCGACGTGGATAGCGCAGAATTGTCAAAAATGTATTGGTCGATGGTCAAACTTCAAAGACTCCGGCAGGAGTCTGGCAGGGCTGGGATCTGCGGATGTGCATGCATGTGCACGAGAGAAGAAGACCGGCTGCCTATCATGTCGGCGGCGACCGGGGAGAGCAGGACAGACAGAAGAGATCCTCAAACGGAGGGTAGCGGCGGCGACGGCGGCGGCGGCGGTGGTGGAGTCCACGCCACTCACCGTCCGGTCCGTCCACCGCCCACGCCATATCCCCGATTCCAAACAACAACATACGTATTGAAGCGATAATTCAATGGTCGTAAAAAGTTATTTAAATGTTAAGCATAAATCTTGCCAAAAATATAAAGTTTTATTTAAATATAAATCTTTTGTGAATTCATAACTACATCACTTAGATTTTATTTGATAATAATTTTTTTAATTTTAACTTTGATAAATCCTTATGTATTTCATAATTCACTATTATTTTTTATAGTATTTGAATTTAAAATATTTTATTATTAAATATATCTTTAATCTTGTGGGGCACCACCCGTAAAAAAGACGAACGCACAGATGCCGTCCCTTCCCTCTTCTCCCACCACCAAACCTCAGACCTCTCCGTTTTTGTTAGCGCAGTGAATTAAAGTGAAAGATTTTTTAAAAATTATATCATTTACAATTAAAAAAATATAATATTTTTAAAAAAGTTACGATGAATAATAAATAAAATATTTAATTTACGTAAAAATTATTTGTTAAATAATACGGTAGAATATCGTAATATACGGTAAAAAATAAAATTGCATTAAAGGTCCGTCGGTGGCTGGTGGGCTGTCCATCCCGCTCTACGCTTCGATACAATACATTCGTCCCTGAGTTCGACGTTCAATAATTGGCTCTCCGTTGTGCGCCACGCAAAGCTTATTCGTGCACCGGGATGCATAATGTTTTTACTTGTGTTTGCGCCAAGTGGACATGTCTGTAGGTACCGTTCCCTTCTGTCGTGAACAGCAAGAGATCACGAGCACACACCACTTCGGAAAAAAAGCGACAAGTATGGATTTTAGTTAATATATTTTCTTATATTTAAAATATCGATGCTTGCTTACGGACGCAACCTTGTCCTTGTGTGTAACAATAAATGATTTTTATTCCTCGCACGTCGGTTTTAGACCATCCATCGTCTGCTTTCAAGCCCACCGGTTTCTTTTCGTTGGACGCAGAAAAACCACCGCAGTCGGGCGACTGTTTCGACAGAACTGACCGTGAATAATTTCGTTCCCGTTTATTTTAACTTCGGAAGAAAATTTTTTCAATTTTATCGTATAATTTATTATATTAAAAAATTAAATAAAAGATACGTTTAAGGAAAAAACTTAATCAATTGCAATAATTGGATAAAATTTTAAAAAAATCGTAACTATTTTCATGAATAAAATTGAAATCACATAAAATTTATATATTAAAATGTGTATGATAATAATAATATTAAAAGTAATTTAAAATTTTTAAAAAATACGTAAACTTTTGTTTCGATCCGAATAAAAAATTTTTCTCTCGCCTTCTCGCCGGCCCTACTTAAAAATGTCACGTCTGCAGCAAATTTGACCGTACACGTCTTCAATTCGATGTGTAAGACGGTAAAAACAGACGGGCAGTTAATTATATATTTCGGCTAACTTTAAATACTTGAAAAGTATTCTTCTTCTTCAAATATCATTAAATTACGTATTTTATATTTTAACGACTTATCATAAATTATGCTACAACAAGTCTTCACCCAACCAAACTGAGAAGTTGCCTTGTCGTCATTTGATCTCTTGGTCCTCCGAAGAGCACGTTGAAACCGAAAGCTACGGAAATATTATCCTTAATTTGTTGCGTCCGAAGATTTGCAATTTTTTTTTTAAAAAAAAAATACTGAACCACATCGATTATATAATCACGAGGGAAAAAATGGAAGTTTTTGCCAGTTTATTCGTATTATAAGGTACGATTTGTTTACAACAAATTTTATTTCCTAACATTATTAAGAGAAATTTTTTTAAAAATAAAACAACATCTTATCTCTGAAACAGTTATTGACTCATGTTTTTCTGTTCCTCTCACGTGTATTTTTGAAAAAGTTTACAAATTAATTTTACACGGTTACTCAACACAAATGTCCTTTCAATTTCAAAATATTTACGTATATCTTTTATAATTTAAAATATTTTTTTAAAATTTAACATTTAATATATATATATATATATAATAATAAAGAAACATTTTTAAAAATAAAATATTATCGTAAACAACACGTCAAACATTAATTTAAAAATAGATCTTAAAAATAACTGTAATACATTATCTGTGAACTTTCGATGGAAAGAAATTAAGTAATTTTTATTTTAAAAATAAGATATTTGGCCGAAATAATAAATCTTGCAGATTTGCAAAAAAAAAAAACTTTTTTGACCGGTATTGAAATTTAAATTTGAGACTTCTGTCACGGTAAAATATATACTTAAATTAAAGATCAATTATTTGTTGAAATTTTTTTTCCCCGTAGACACCTTCACCAAGCAACAGCAGCGCCAACCAAGTTGCCCTGTAATTTTATTTTATTTTTGTAAAAAAAGAAAGAAAGTTGATGTGTCGTCGTCCACGTCGGAGACAAATGTCTTGTTGCGGTGCCGCACTTCCCGAGACGCAACGATGGAGACGTCGGCCCCCGGTGCAAATCACGGTCTTCCGCTTACGGTCCCGACGACAGCAAACGTCTCAACGACAACAATAAATTTAACTCCATGGAGTTTTCCGTTTTTCTCGACCATAAGAAACGTCTTTTATATATATATATATATATATATATATTAATGTTACAGTTGTAAGTATACAGGTGTACTTATGATAAAGTATTTTAATTTAAAATATCGTAAAAAGTTAAAATTTAAATGAGAATTGAGTTTTAAGGTATGTTTATTTAAGTAACGAAAATAAGTGAGATAAAGGTTATGTTATTTTAAAAAGTATATAATTTACGTTGTAAATATTTTAATATGATATTTTAATATAAAAAATTAAAATTATTTAATAAATATTATCGTAGAATGTTACGGTATATATTTATACGATGATGATAATATGCAGGAGTTAATGTAAAAATTGAAAGATTGTTAACTAACAAAATTGTATGATTGAATTAAATTAAATACAAGATTAGAATTAATTATTTTTGCTATTTTTAGCAATTTCATCTACTTTGGCGTGTTTATCAAAATTAATAGTCATACCATGAGAATTTATTTATTTTTACGTAAACTATTTTGAGATAAGAAGATATGAAAAAATAATTTTGATAATAAAAATAGTAAATTAAAGAATATAAATATTATCATTAAAATAAGAATATATTTTAAAATAAAATAAAATTAAAAAAAAAAGTGCTTATCATACTAACACGTACGGGAGAAAAAATGGATTAAGATCGTACAAGATCGCATCATTTCCCTGTCATCGCGGGTACAAGACGGTGCAAACAAGAGTAAAGCGCCATGCGTTCACAGACACACGTAGCCCAAACCAGACCAGAACTTCGAATATTTACACGTAATAATTAATGGATAGAGGAATACGCGTGCGCTACCCATCAATCTTTTTTATTTTGTCAATGCATCGACTTTTAAAATACTTACCAATGAATAAAACATCGCATCATGGAAACAGCGCGCAGCTTCTCTTTTATGGTGGGAGGGGAATCCTTTGGGCAGGCTCGCTGAGCTGTAGTAATAATAATAATAATAATAATAATAATAATAATAATAATAATAATATATTATTATTAATAATCCAATTATTATTTATTTTTTATTATTATTATTATTATTATTATTATTATTATTATTATTATTATTATTATTATTACGTAGACGAGCTCATTCTTATCTGGCCAATGGAGCAAGCACAAGCCTTGCGGCTCATATTCCTCACTTGATTGGATGAGAATATTGTTCTTCCACAAATTCATTGGCTTTTACGGATTATTATTCCGCTCGTGTCATGTCATGTCAAGTACGTTAGGTGGCATCCAGCTAAATTCTTTTTAAATTGTTTATTAGATATTTATGAGTAAATTTTATATTTAAAATAACTTTTTCTCTCTCTCGATGTATTTGTTCCAACTCCCTTATCATTTTTAAAGTAATATCGTAGTAACTTATTAAAAGAAAAAGTTGTAATTTAAGAATTATAAGTAGTTGTTGGAATAATAATTTTTATAAAATTTTAAGAGTAATATTTGACTATTTTTATAATTTTTAATTTTTTAAAATATATTTCTTTCCTTTTTTGTTGTCTTCTTTCTTTTTTAATCCTTTTTTCTTCTTTTTATTTTTCATTCTTTTCCTTTTTTTGTTTTTCTTTTCTTCTTCCTCGTCAAATTCGTCTAACCAATGAGGCTTACATCGTAACTTCCCTTTCTTTGTTAAACAAGGTAAAGGTGCACGACAATTTCTATAAGATAAGACTAGAGGTGTACAGTTTTAAATGAAAAATGCGACTAATCTATAACTCTATAAGAGGTGAGAAAATCAATCAAACCCTAGGCCCAAGGTAACAAGATCTGCGAGAGATGGTGTACAAAAAAAGAGGACTTCACTAATCTACAAGAGGCGAATAATTTCTTTTGTTGAATGATGCATGAGGGAGTTTCAAGTGTGAATGGGTAAAATTATCTTCTATGTAAAAGGCGAAGAAGAAGGAGACAAAAGCAATGCAAAAGTCACTTCTTCATTCCTTACAAAACGAACAAGTTTAGAGTAAGTGTGACAATTTCGTAAAATTACTATCAATGTTGTTTATTTAAACTATTTGACATCCCACCATCATATGTTTTACAATTAACTATTGCTTATAAATTTCATAGTAGGTGTATTTGTTTTCAATTTTACTTATCGTGAAGTTAGTTTATAATTATGAAAAGTTAGAATTGAAAATAATAAAATAAATGATATTAAAGCTATATATTAAATTATGTGTTAAAAATTTATGTACAAAAATTTATATGATAACGATGATATATAAAAGTTTATATAAAATTTAAATTAAAACCCTTAAAACTTAGATTTTATTTAGAAATAAGATTTACAAAAAAATTTATTACGTAAAGTATATATTTTCACTATAATTATTATATAAAAAATTATAAAAATCATATCAACCAAAAAAAAAATAAACGTCAAAAACTTATGATTTTCAAATAAATAAGACCGCAGACCGCAGCTGTGTAAGTAAAAGCAAAGGAAAAAAAAAACCTTTTTTTCGATAAAATAAATGGGATCTATTTACGAAACAGTTTGACGATAAAAAGCCGCCCGGAGATGACGATCTGCTTTTTTGAAAGCATATTTTAATCAAATCAAAAGTCTTATCGTCGCTTTGGAGTTGTGCAGTCAGACATAACTATTTTTTTATTGACAACATCCCCGGCAAGAACTAGAATTTTGCAGAGCTTTCCCAAAAAAAAAAAAGTGGTCCAATGCCTCTCCTCTCATTTAAGGCTCGCTTTAGATTAGCCGTTGAGTTTGCAGTTTCAGTTAATTTATCAGAAAATAACGCGGTTTATAGTTATTCTTTCGATAATTTTGATATAAATACCGAAAATCATAAAAAAACCAATAATAAAAATGTTAAAGCTATATAACCAGGAGTGCAACCTGATTGAGTGCATCGCTTGTATTTATTTTTATTTTTCACATACAAATACTGATACGACAAAATAATCATATTCACAAAAAATGAAAAATGTTCTAAAAATGGACCGATATATAAATGGTTATACTATTGTATTTTTTTTATTTTTAATATTTATATGGTAACTGTGTGTTGAGATCTACCCGGGTTTTTTTTTTTTATTTTAAAAATAAATATATATATTCAAAACTATTAATAATATACATATTCATATTTACATGTGGAAAATTCAAGAATAACAGCATTCGTATTCGTTACGGAATATCTGTTTTTTTTATAAAATAAATAAATCAGAGTTAAGTCCAAATTCGGAGTGATAAAAATTATTTTTCCAAACATTAATTACGTTAACAATGATTAATTATTACACTTGTGCGTGGAAGTGAAAGAAAAACCATGAAATACGAATTAATTGGTTATTTGTTTTGTTTGGTTATAGAAAAAAAAAATCATTCGTTTGAAACGGACAAAGCACGTGACTCTTTCTGCCGTCCGGCTTCCGTGCCGGGCAAAGGACGACGATTCCAAATGACATCAAAATATTTATATTCAGAGTTGCCGGGTAACCTCATACACGAATATTTTAATTTATAATATATTAAATAATTATTTATTTATAAATGTTATGTTTTATTTGTATATCACGTTATAAATAATTTAAAAAATTAAGTTAGATTTTTTCATTATTTTTCTTTTAAGTAAATTAAGACGTTCTTCATTTAGCATGAGTGGTACTTGAATTGATTTTAAATCGGGAGGACGAGGAGGTATGGAAGATCGAAAGCTTTTTTTTAAAAAAGTTATTATTATTTTAATATAACTTTACCGTATTAATAAAATTATAAATATAAGATGATAAATTTAATAAAAAATTTAAAACATTAAATTCTCGTGTTTGTTAACAAAATTTTAATTCTACTTTCAACTTTAACAAATGTGAAAAATTAGAATTAAAAATAATTTTATAAATAGTATCAAAGTTACATGGTAAATTAGAATTTATAAAAAATTAAAGTTAAAATTGAAGTTGATTAAACAGATGTAATTGATTAATTTGTGAAAAATTAAAGTTAAAAATGATTTTTGTTGAACGATTTAATAATAAGAGAATGGAAAAGAATGTTTGATAATAGGAATAGTACATTAAAGAATACAAATGTCGTTACGAAAATAGAAGTACTTTTGTAATTTTAATGATCGTGAAAAATTATCGAATGAAAAGTAAAATTACATGGTAAATTAGAATGCGTGAAAAATTAAAATTAAAAGTGAAATCGACTAAACAGATGTAAAATACCACTTTAATAATTATCGCTGTTTGTATTTTTTTTGAAAGGAAAAGGGCGGGCTTGGAACGGAGAGAAGAGCTTCGTGGTCCGTCTCCGCCGCCATCGATGGACAGAAACGGAGGCTGTCTTGTCGGCGGGCGGGCGATGCTGATTCGTTCGGGGTTGCTGTTTGCCTGCAATTTCCAGTGGGCTGGCTTGATTCCCTCGGCTAGCTTGCATCGGAAAGAACGTTTTCTGGGAGGGTTTTCTTTCTTTCTCTTTTGTGATTTGATTTGATTTGCAGAACATATAATAAGTTTACAATGCATATGTCGGTCACTTGCAGTGGTGGTCTTGCTTTAGCGGTACTGCCAAACGAGTGGGAATGGGATTGGGGCAGTGGTACTTGGCTTTCCCCTTTTCTTTGCCTTCCACTAGCTCGTGTCTAACTCGTATTTGTTGTTTTATTATTATTGGGACGGATGGATGGGGACGAGGGGAAAGTGAGGCGGGCGCATTTGGTGCTTTGTTGTTATCCGTGCGCTCTTCTGGCTACCCATCTCGTCTCCGTATTAAATTCTGTTCCCTGCCTGTTGGCGCCATTGGCTTGATTGAGAAGGCAGCCGGATGGCCGTGCCCCACTCCCCCCTGTGCAACTTGAAGTACTGCTGCGCGCCGCATTATGCAGTCGGAAGACCTCGCCGCCACCACCACTACCACCACCGAGACAGAGAGAGAGAGAGGGCGAGAAACGGACAGGGGAAGATGCCATGGGAGAGAGGCAATGGCAAGATTGAGGTGGGAGGGGGGGTCCTCGTTGTCCGCCACAATGTCAATGAACATGCCCCCAACCAGGGAAAGCTTCGAGCCCACGATGCGGATGAGAAGTCAAGGGCATGTGGGGGCCTGAGCTTCTGTTGGAGTGCAAGTGCAGAGCCATCAAAAAGCAGAAACATGGGCATGTTGGTTGGGGGTGACAAGGGTCCACCCTTCACCTTTTTTTTCTTTTCTTAATTTAACTGGGAATAAGCAGTCGTACGTTATTAATAATATAGTATTTAGTAATATCACAACAATATTAATAAAGATCGATTAAGAAATTCACTCCTAATATATATATATATATATATATATATATATGTATGTATATCTTAATTGTTAAGGTACGTATTTGATTTGTCACTTGTACGTTATTAAGGACCGGCCTTAATTACGACTACTATAAGCAGTGGCTCTCGCGCATGTGTGAGCAGTGCCACTCTTATTGTCACTGTCGTTTGCATCACGTAAAGTAGAAGAATTTAGCTAGGGAGCCACAAGATTTGTGGAGAAAGAGACGTGCGCGGGCCCTCGGTTAATGCAATGGTTAGACAAAGTCTGCGTTTCTTTAAATGACTGGGACATGTATATATTGGTCGATCACACACGAAATAAACGTATACATGTGGTACCTACAGATACAGCTATAGCTAGCTAGGGCGAAGAGAAGAAGGGGAAGATCATGCATGCATGACTACTTGCTGTTGGATGTCATTAATTAGGGAAGGAAGGAGCTAGATGGTCCTGATTCATAAATCATACGCATGACCGCAACATTTCAACTAAGCTGAGCGCGTGCGTACGTACATACATGTGTCCCTACCTTGCTTGCTACAGCACAATCAACCAACTAGAGGCATGGAATAATACTTGCATGCGCACTCGGTTTCTCTTTCTCTTTCAGGGTGTGCGCCTTCGATCAATTATATTTCTCTTTAATTAAGGTTGGTGAGGTTTCACGTATGAGATTTCGAAGAGCGAAGCGCTGCGGCCTTGTTCAATGGAGGGCTGTCGAGCACAAATTAAGCCGTACTTGGATGGAAATAATTGAGCATGGGGTGACGCGCAAGCGCCAAGTTGAATCATATCATTGAACACAACGGGATGGGCAACCAGCCAGTCCGGCCGCCAGCATCGATCTGATCGACCGGCATATATTAACGGATCGAACATATGCATGCATAGACAGACAATGTATGGTGCCTGCAGGAAGCCCCAAGCATGTATGCAAGGCAGACCCACCCACCTGATCCTCCTTTCCATCACCATCCATTCCTTGTCAAGAATCAATCTGCGTCTTTAATTCCTCGGCGATCGCCATGCCTTCCATCTATATATACATATATGCGTGTGTGTGTGTCGATCTTCCGCAAGTCAAGCAGGTGTGATGCATTCAATAATCAAGAGGCCGGCCGGCTCTTTTTTTTTTTTTTTTGGGGTGGGGGGGGGTGGTGGAGGTGGGGGGCGGTTAATTAAAGGATCGATGATGGAGTACGTATTCAATATGGGTATCCAACCACTGGCGGTCTCTTAAATTGGTCTCAAAGAAATTATGTGTTGGTATTGAATGATCATTGATGTAGGTCTTTCTACGTGAAATCACAACCACCATGATCGAGGTACGTTGAGCAGAACACACAAAGGACGAGGGATTAATGGCCAGTAGATCATACCAAAGGACTTGGATTCTCTCTCTCGGCGCCTGGCCTCCTGGTTCGCTGGCACGCACTGCATTCTTTTGTCACAACCACTTCGTTTTGCGCTCGCAAAGATCATGTGAAGCTAAAATGTCATGTGGGCGGGCGGCAGCAATTTGCCTGTTAAGCGGTGGGAGTAAAAAGAGAAAGCTAATTGGGCGGGCGGCATGCAATTACAACGCTCCTCTACTTTCCCACCAAAATGATGTCCATCTTAATCGACATACATGCATGATGTATTTAGTTGACGTGGTTGCGTACGTACAATTGATGAAAAATAATTCATTTTAGTAAAAAAATTAAATTAAATGAAAATAAATTTAAATGTAAAATTATTTGTGTTTTTATTCGAATTGAATTAAATAATTATTATTTTATATAATTTAAATAAAATTATTATAATATAAAATAAAATATAAAAATATGAATTTTAAAGGAAAATGAACATTAAAAAATCAGTAAATATTAGAATATTTATTTTAAAATATTAAATAATTCAAAGAGTGTGTCGATCTAGTTGATGCATTGATCCGGTCGATGCGTGAGAGAGGAAGAGAGAGAGGAGTGACGTCGTTGATGCTTGCTAGAGGATGCAGGAGAGAGCTCGAAGATTAGTCAGACGTCGATGTGCAAGGGCAAGAGAGGATTGTCGCGACGAGAGAGATTGCAGGAACAAGAGAGAGTGGCGATTTTCAAGAGATGAAAATGTAAGGAAATAAAATCTACACAACACAAATAATCATATTTAAAAAATAAATTTCTTTTATTTTCATTTTATCTAATTCCAACTAGTACAAAAACAGACACTTCATCAATTTCAACAATCGTGAAAAAGGGTTAAATATATGATGCTGTCTGTGGTCACCTTAATTCGCTCTCCACGACCGAAGAAGCTTTCCATCCCAACGCGTGTTTGGGGTCCGAAGCAACGAACATCGAAGAAGTCGTCGTCGATCTCGAGTACAAAGAAAAAAAAAGGAAATATCGAAAGACTGCGGTAGCGGTGAAAAAAAATACGCGCATCAAAATGCTTCCCCTTTTTTTTTTTATCGTGCGTGTGTGTTGGGTACGTGTCACACGGAGGGGACTGGCGGGTGATGGCATGTGTTGTAAATAATGTAAACCAGGGTGTCAAAGACGTTGGGCGGTGGCGAAACAGTACGAAGCGCGACGGCCCACTTCCGACTCTTGCGGGATGACGTCATCCCATTCCCATCGGGAATCTCGTCCGCCCCCAGGAAAAACGCAAATACGTGTCGAATTAATAAGTAGGTAAACATTACGTGAATCGCGTTTAACGGCGTAAGTCGTTTTAAGAGATCAAAAGGAGAATTATTAACAATGATCGACCAAAAAAGTAAAAAAAAAATGTAAAATTCCTTCCCAAGGATTGTTTATTCTCTCCGTGGACCATCAATTTCCGAGCGAAACAGTCCATTGTCTGCTCTTTTTTTCGCTCTCTTCGAATGCCATGTCCCGTTCTTCTTGCTTCGGTGGTTGATTTTTTTTTTAGGAAAAATAGTATGTTGATTTGATGGAAGATTAAAGGATGTATTTATGAATAAATTTTTTTAAAATTATTTATTATATAAATTTTAACTTGCTTTCGTGGTCCGTCTCCGTATCTTGCTTTCGTGGTTGATTTTTTTATATTTAAATTATTATATAATTTTAATTTTATTCGTGAAATCAATTCAACTTTTTTTAAAAAAAAACTCGTGAATACATAATATTATTTTTTTTCAATTTTATTTAACTAACTATAAATTCTACGAAAAGTTAAAATTAAGAATAATAAAATAA
Organism: Amphibolis antarctica; assembly: GCA_024699675.1. Taxonomy (NCBI): domain Eukaryota; kingdom Viridiplantae; phylum Streptophyta; class Magnoliopsida; order Alismatales; family Cymodoceaceae; genus Amphibolis; species Amphibolis antarctica. The sequence goes on from JAMKPZ010000733.1 coordinate 48,786, forward strand.
ATAATATTAAAATTATATATATATATAAAATAAAAATAAAAATATTTGAAACTACCACACTTAACGAAAGAATTAATCACACGGGCTTGGATTGGTCTCTAATGCGGGACGCATCGATGGCGACGAGAAGGACGTCTACAGAGAGAAAGTCAGAGAGGTAGGGGTGATAGAGAGGGAGGTTTTATCGAGATCTGAGAAGGTAGTAGTGCAGCAGAGAGAAAGACAGGCGAGGGAGGAGGGAGGGAATAAGAGCGCAATAAGAGGCGAGAAGAGGGACAACAGGGGATGCGGTAGCAGTGCTGGCCGGAGGACCGAGGACTTTTCTCTGTTTCCCTCACTCCTACGGACGCGCGCGCGCGCGCACAGGCCCGCACACGCTCTATCTCTCTCTCCAGAGGCAATCTTCAGGCTGCCTCCCTCTGCCTTGGGCTTGCTGGGTGCGGTCTCATTCGCCGTTACGTGTGGAGGGAATGGGAGGTGGTGCGGTCGGGTGGATCGGAGGGGGGGGGCGTGGATGCGGAAAAATCTCATTTTGATAGTGGTGGCACTGGAATTGGGTTGGGAGAGGGGAAGGGTTGGAGGGATCTGGGTGGGTCGGTGGTGGTTGCCGATTTTATTTCTGGGTTCTTGGGTGCTCTGTTAGATTTACGGGGGTAGCGAGTGGTTGGTTTTGCTGGGCGTATTTTTAGGGGGGAATAGTTCGAAAAGGAGCAGCAACAGTGAGGAGAAGGAAGGTTTGCTTCGGCGGCAGCAGCAGCAGCTCTGCCTTTTTCCATCTGAATAATAGCCGTTCTGAAAGGAGGTGGGTTTGGGTGAGAGGAGAGGGGGTCTTCGGTATCCTCTTTTTTAGTACTGGAATAGTTTCGAGGAATGCTCATTGATGGAATGGGTTGCGGGGTAAGGAAAGAAAAGAAAAGACAATAGTTTTCTTTCTGGGCTTTGAAATGAAGCAGATTGCTTCTCCTCCTCCTTGCGTCTTGAACCAGGGGGCTTTGTCTGTGCTCCTCTGTGTCTTCCCCGCCAATGGCGCATCTTCTGCTCCTCTTTCTTGAAGGGCTTCTTCTCGGAGGACATGCTTTGAACGAAGACCCGCTCCACTTGTGCTCCCGCTTCCATTCGTGAGTGGGTCGCTCGCTCGCTCGCTCGAAGGGCTGTCTGCTTTTGGTGAGTGCCCTGCACTGCTACCGCGCTACCGCCACCGCCACCGCCACATCCCCTTCCTCTCCCTTCTTCTACCTACCATCCTGCTCTTCATCTTTTCCTGCCGAAATTGGCAGCAAGCTGCGGTCTTTGTTCTTCGTCGTTGTTGCTTACTTTGTAGAAGATTTTGCATTCGTTGGTGGGCTGTAATCAGACAGGGAAGGATGAGGGAAGGGGACAAGTGCCTGGACTCGCAGCTGTGGCACGCCTGCGCGGGTGGGATGGTTCAGATGCCTCCCGTGAACGCGAAGGTGTTCTACTTCCCGCAGGGCCACGCGGAGCACGCGCAGGGGAATGTGGACTTGGGGAGCTCTCCCAGAGTCCCCTCCCAAATCTTGTGCAGGGTCTCGGCCATCAGATTCATGGCAGATCCCGAGACGGACGAGGTGTTCGCCAAGATCCGTCTGGTGCCGGTGAAGTCCAACGAGCTGGACTTCATCGAAGACGAAGGCAACGGGCAGGGCTTGCCGGATAAACCGCCGTCCTTCGCCAAGACGCTGACCCAGTCGGACGCCAACAACGGCGGGGGCTTCTCCGTCCCCAGGTACTGCGCGGAGACCATCTTCCCTAGACTGGACTACACGGCGGATCCTCCGGTGCAGACGGTTCTGGCCAGGGACGTCCATGGGGAGCAGTGGAAGTTTAGACACATATACCGGGGGACGCCTCGCCGCCACCTCCTCACCACTGGTTGGAGCACCTTCGTGAATCAGAAGAAGCTTATGGCAGGCGACTCCATTGTGTTCTTGCGGGCGGACAATGGGGAGCTCCGCGTCGGCATCCGTCGCGCGAAAAGGGGCATCGGAGGTGGCCCCGAATCGCCCTCCGGATGGAGCGCCCCGGGAGGGAACTGCGTGCCCCAGTACGGTGGCTTCTCCGTCTTCCTCAGGGAGGAAGAGAGCAAGCTGATGAGGAGCAGCACCAACTGCGGGTATGTGAATGCCGGCGGCTGTGGTGTTGGTGGGGGTGCGCGGGGGAGGGTCAGGGCCGAGTCCGTGATCGAGGCGGTGAGCTTGGCAGCCAGCGGGCAAGCTTTCGAGGTTGTTTACTACCCAAGAGCCAGCACGCCCGAGTTCTGTGTCAAGGCATCTGCCGTCAAAACCGCAAATCGCATCCATTGGGCTCCGGGCATGCGCTTCAAGATGGCCTTTGAAACCGAGGACTCCTCCAGGATCAGCTGGTTTATGGGCACCATCTCTGCCGTTCAGTTTGCCGATCCCATCCGGTGGCCTAATTCTCCATGGAGGATTCTTCAGGTGCTTCGCTTCTCCTCCTCCTCCTTATATCATCTTGCTTGCATTTTTGGGTGATGCCAATGTGTTCTCTTCGAATTCGAGAATTTCACTTCATACGAATGATTTTTAGACTGCAAGCAAGTTCGTATTCCAACTTCTCGTGCTTGCTCTCCGTGTGACGTTGCAGTGTTATTTCTTTTCAAAATATGGTAGCCCCAGTTAAGTTTGGTACGTCTTGCATCTAGCCTAAGTATATCTGAGCTCCCCATATTTGATGATATTTCATAGCGATGTGCACATTAAATCCAGAAGCACTCGTTTAATTTTGCGAACATGGTCCAGATGTACTTAATTCTGGATTTAGTCGCCACCGGTTAGGTTGAATGCTTATCACAGTAAGATTCTCCTCCGCGCCCTGTGTGCATCTCAATGGCATGTAGTTCTTGATCTGGGTCTCTTTCTTTGAACATACAGCTTGTGAGTTTTTTGGATGTTCAGCATCACCAGCACCATGACCATGAACGAACAGCAGCCTTTTGCTGGGCCATTTTTCAAATTGGATGAAAGCTGGATGCTTTTCTTATCTGCTAATCTATAGACAAGTGCATCGCTGTCCATGGATTACTTTTCTCTGCAAGTAGTGTGGAGCCTTCCTTTTAGTTCACACTTATTTTTTGGAAAAATACAAAGATTTGATTGACACCAACAAGTAGTAAACTGAATAATTCTTTGTTCAACATGCTTCAATGCATCATGCATTTTGCACTCCCCGATCCACATACACACATTGCATTCTGTTGATCTGCTCTCACAGATTGGAGATGGGAACTCCAGCGCTGGTGCAGCAGATACCTTGGTTATCTGCATTCAACATTGGCAAGTATTCTCACATCAATGGTGCTGTCAAGTGGATCAAAAGTTGCCTGAGAAATGCTGCCTGTTTGTTGCAGGTGACATGGGATGAACCTGATTTGCTCCAAAATGTGAAGCGCGTTAGTCCGTGGCTGGTTGAGTTGGTGTCGAACCTACCGGCGATGCATCCGTCGGCCTTTTCACCCCAGAGGAAGAAATTGAGGATCTCTCAACACCCTGACTTCCCCCTCGACGGTCAGTATCCGACTCCGGTGTTCTCCGGAAACCCCCTTGGGCCCAGCAGCAGTCCCCTGTGCTGTCTCAACAGCACTCCTGCAGGCATACAGGGAGCCAGGCATGCTCAATTTGGTGTATCACTATCAGATCTCCACCTTAACAAACTGCAGACGGGTCTGTTTCCTGCTGGTTTTCATTATGTGGATCATGGAGCCCCGGCCTCCAGAATTTCAACAACCGGCCTGATCATTGGCAACGGTAACCACCATTCCATCCATGACAGCGTCTCATGTCTGCTATCCATTGGAAACTCTTCTCATGATGCAAAGAATTCTTGCGATAAGAAGTCGTCGCCTTTCTTGCTCTTTGGGAAGCCGATACTTACAGAGAAGCAGATGTCGCTGAGCTGCTCCGGCGACGCCGCCACTGCAAATGGTTCCTTGGATGGGTTCCCCGCCGAGAAGGCGGCAAACTTATCGGATGCCTCGGCTCCTGCAATTCAACAGCAGCCCCGTCCGGAGAATGGATTCCCATGGCTCAGAGATCGTCAAATGGCCGAAGTAGGGCTCGATACCGGACATTGCAAGGTATTCATGGAATCAGAGGATGTCGGCCGAACGCTTGATCTCTCCGTCTTCAGCTCGTACGAGGAACTGTACCGAAGGCTTGCTGACATGTTTGGCCTCGAAATTTCTGAGATGATGAGCCATGTGCGCTATCGAGATTCCGCCGGCGCGGTCAAACATGCAGGAGACGAACCCTTTGGGTTAGTATTTCTTCTTCTTTCACTCTTTCTTCTTACATGTTTGCTGCCCTCGCATGTTTGATGATCTGACGAATCAGCCCTTCATCCACACGCCTAGGCAAAAGTCCTTATGATCGATAACATACCCTCATGTTTTTATTACACAACCAGCGTGGTGATCATCACATGGCTTGCAAGTAAATCTAAAATTGTCCCTAATTGCAGAGATTTCACTAAAGCGGCGCGGAGGCTGATGATTCTCATGGATTCGGGCGGTGACAACACTGCAAGGTAGTCGACGACGACGTTCCTGGTAGGTAACATGTACAGTCGATGGAGCGAAATCATTCGTTCAATGCACAACTTGATGAAGTAGTGGGGGTGCAGCTCTCTTTGCCCCGTCTTTCTTTTCTTCTCTTTTTCGGCCCCTTTCGAGACGACGCTAAGGCCTTTCAGGTTCTTTGTTGTGTACCTTCCCGATCAGGACTTGGTTTCCAATCAGACAATGTCGTGGGATCCTGGCAAAGTTGCTGTGTTCCCGTGCTTTCTATTTCCTCTGAATCGCTACTGTTGCCTGGCACTTCTGTCAAAAGAATAAAGAAGGGGAGGCTGGGGGGGTTAAAGATTGCTGTAGCTAACATGCTACGGTACCCATCAACCTTTCCTTCCTCTCTTTCACAAAGGTGGTCGAATCTATGCCGATGGCAATACACGCACATTTCGCAGTTGGTGTATGTATATCACCCCACATCGTATACTGCCTTTTTGTTTGCGTTGTTGGTTGCAAGCTCGAAACTTTACGAAATCGGGAGATTCAGGACGTAGGCGTTCACGAGGACCGGCCGCTGGTGGGGAAGGCTCGGTCGGATTTGGTTTCTGTCTCGGTCCTCTCTGTTGTCTTCACGCCTGTGGGTGGGGGGGGGGGGGTTGGGGAAGGAAAGAAAAGGGTCTCACAGACCTGTCATCCCTTGCGATCCAAACAAATGTGCCAGTCAAATGCATCTGTGGTCGCGCCGCTGCATCGAATCTCTCCTCCCTTGGTTTGCGTTCGTTTCAGGGCAGCGAAAACTACATGGTGTGTAGCGTCTGGTTAAATTTTTCTTTCCAAAAGATTTCGCTCTACTAAAATCTTCTCGCATCGGATTTTGTATCGAACAAAAGGTTTGCAAAAAATCGTGAGGCTTTGAAAAGGTCAAGGTATGCAGCAGCCCTGAAAAGGTAAACGAGGCATGTCTGTCTAGATCTTTAATGGCAGTCGCCACCATCAAATTTCTCACCAGCCGCGATAACTCGTGAAGGTGGTCGACTGTTCATTGCAGGTCCTCCGAGGCCGACCGCGACCCACCAGCACCGCCCGCAGCCTCCACCTCTCTCTCTCCTTCGTCACTCACCAACCTGGCGTTCTCCCTTCTTTTTCTTTCGTCTGTTTCCTTTGCGCAGAGACGCAGGGGGACGAAGAAGAAGACGGCCTTCCGATTTTATTTTTCCTTTTCCTGTGTCTGTCTGTTGTTCTCTTTTTCAAAAAAAACAATTGAGAAAAGTGTTGCTGTCGGTATTTAAAATATGTTTTGAGGTGTCGATTTAATGTTTAAAAATTTATTAGATTAAATGACGGAGGAGATTGTCGTTGTCAATTAGAGGTAAGATAAATAACCTCCCACCTCCCACACTGACCTACTTACTTGTAATAAAATTTTGGTTTTCGTTTTTTGAAAATAAAGTTGTGGACGTCTAGTAACGATGTATTTTAGTTTTAAATCGAAGAATTAAACGTTAAATTTTATAATAAATTATCTCAAATAGTTATCCACTAAGCGGGGAAAACGGTATTTAAGAAGCAAAAAAATTATGCTTGAAATAACGAACTAACAGGGTCAGCTACGTAGCCAACTTTCATAATTAAATGCCGTCACTGTATGGATAGCTCTTATTGTGAAAAGACCTATTATTATATAATTCATGGGTGACAAAAATATATGCATCAAAATTATTTTGATATAATGATGGTAATACGTAAGAATTTATATAAAATTAAATAAAAATTATTAATTTTATTAAACAAAGTCTATAGATAATTTACATTTTTTTTAATTAATATAATTCCGAATCAAGAAAATCAAGATTTGTATTCGAACTTGCAATAAAAGATAATACATACTTAATGTTTTCTATATAATCTCTTATTTCTATGATACCAACTTTAATATAAAAATACATCAAGATTTAATTTATTTTTTAAAACATAAGAATAAAATTTTCAAGAGTAACATTAATCATAATGCAAAATAAATCAAAAATTTCTATAGTTATTGAAAAAATATTACACAGAATAAATAATTTTTCTAAATCTTATTAATTTTTTTTTTGTGCAATCCAATTGTTACCTATAAAATAATTGATAACAATAATATATCCTTCGTTTGCTCTACTCTCAAGTAATACAAATATTAATGTCACTAATGACATTAATAAGTTCTTATTCGGTAATGTTAAATTGATAAATAACATCTCGATATTTTTTAAACTAGAAATATATTTCAACCAATAATTTCATTTTTATTATTGACAGTTAGTTGATAGGTTCCAGTTAAAATTATAAGTAAATTTTTGTCGAGTATTTTAACGCAGAAAGGTTTAGATTAATACATGTATTGTTTAATAATTTTTACATCTACCTTGTAACATAGAAAAATAGTTATCGACAAATATAATATTTAGATTAATACTATTAATAAAATAATAACAATAAATTTAATAATTAAAATAATATTTTTATTATATTTATTTTCTATGTATAATATTTATACTATTTATTTTCTATGTAAAATAACAAATATAATATATATATTAATTTGATAAATATTTTACGGATTTAGTTTACTATAATACCTCTAATATTAAAAACACGATTCAAAACAACAAATCTAGTAATTCATAGTAATTTTTACTAAGAGCATATTTCGACACATAGAATTGGTTAGAAATAAATTAATAAAAATTTATTTTTTAAGTAAAATTGAATTCAATATAAAGGTATTTGTGTACTTTTTAAAATTTAACGAAATTACAGTAACAAGACGAAAGTTGGTGAAAAAATTTAAATTAACTTGAATTTCAAATAATTCATAATACTAATAAATAATACTAATAAAAATAAATTTAATTTAATTTTACTTGTATAAATAAATAATATATAAAAAATAAATTTATTTTAATTTAATTTTTATAAATTTTATAAACACAAATAAACTTTAAGTTGATTGGTCTACACCTGATTACTTGTCCTGATTTGTTTACTTTTTTATTTTTCTGACCCTTTTTTACCGTGACATCAACTTTGCACCGTTTATAACATTCAAAATTTCTCAAACTTCTGTGAGTGTTCTCGGTAACTCTGTCTTAATTAAATTAAAAACTACTCTTTAAAGAAAATTTGGATGCATGCCGTTTTTCACTCACCGAAGATTGGGCGGCGTCTTTCCGGGAAGAGCGGGAGGAAATGCTGCAGCGTTAGGTTTACCCACGGCAGGCGAAATTCAAGTCCCCTCCTTCCGTAACCGGAAGCCCTAGCGAGCCATCGATCTCTTCCAAGGTATGAGAGGAAAGCTTTGGCATGCATCTTCCCCATGGAGGTGGAGGAGACTGACGATTTCTCGGTGGTTGAAAGCCCTTTCCATTCTCCTCCTAGGTATGTCCGTTCATAAAATATGATTTTTTTTCCCAATTCTGTTTCTCCAAAAATAGCAAAACGAGTTTTTTTTTTGTGTTCAATCGTTCTGGCTGCGGAAAGATTGCCGTCCCTTTTTCGTGGGATGGCTTCTTCATGAAATCTTTGTTTCTGGGAATTGAAGTGTTAGTCCTAAAAAGCTTTAAACTGGTTTGAGGCTTGAAATTTAGCTCACAGATTCGTGTACTTTCTCGATACTTTTCTCTGGACTCGTTGGGTTACAAGCTTATATCTGAGTGCTGATGAGATTGAGAGTTAAGGACATGCTTGTCTAATAAGCATTTTTTAAAATATGAAGTTTATTGAACAAGCGGTCTAAATAAGTTGTGAGATGAACTGTTACGTGTTTATTGACTTTTTATGGTAAGGACTTATTTCAGTCATGTTTGAAAATACTTATTGAAATGTAGCTTATTTTAAAATAAATTGGTGTGAAATGGAGGGGCGGAAAATCTTGACACGACCTTTGTTATCCGACACGTCAATCTGATATTAAGGGGGGGTTTGTGCATTTAGAATTAATAGAAAATTACGTAAAATTTTCATTATTTCACATAATTTCCTGTGTTAAAATTAAGCATAAGCAGATTTGGACGTAAATGAGTCAACCTGTTAAACCCGTTTAGTAAATGGGGTTGAGTTTATGTTCAACAAAGCTGACCCATATATGACTCACCAATCCGCTTAATAATGGACATGTATTTGAATATTTGATTAGTAAAGAATTATAATATATATTTTTGTTTGAATAATTGATTTTAAATAAATTCTAGTATATATTTTGTTAAACAAGCTGAAACAGGTTGGGTTGACCTCTATAGCTCGTTTAATTGATTAAACATGTTAAATAGGATAAAAAGGTTAAACATGTCAACCTGTTTACCAAACAATTCAGGTTCAGATTTGGTTTTTCAACATGCTTATTAAACATGTTAGGTTTGATTCAGTTTAATCAGGTTGGGTTGTAAATGTGTTGGACTTCAACATAACATTGTCAACCTGTTTTGCCACTCCTATAAAAATGTGTTAATGAATGTTTCCTAATTTTATGAGAAAGGAACACAGATGAAAAAACTCATTGCAAGAAACGACCAAACCTACCATAGATAAACCAAAAAAATTTCAGTAGGACCAGGATTCTGGTGAGATTGATTGGTTAGGCCGATCGGTTACATTGGGATGACACCACCTAGCCAAACATTGGATGCCTTAAAAACAAACTGCTGACCAAATGGTACCCACACTAGTCAGATCAATCAGCTAGGTTGATCAGTCATCTGAACAAAATTGGAAAACTTACATATAGATCAATCAGACTTACCGATTGGCCACACCGAGCAATCAATATTGGACACCCCAAACCCCATTTGTCCAGATTGATCGGTCTGACTGAATAGACAATTGAACTCAAGAATCAACCCCAACAACATAGATATGGACTCTTGGTACACCAAACTTGTTATGGTTAGACTGATTGGCTAGGTTAAACAATCAGTTGGACCAAAGAACAGAGAAACACAATCCCTTAGCATTGATGAACCAAGTTATCCAAACCGATAGGATGGGATTCCCTATTTCTCCAGCATAGATTGACTATGAACAACTCTCAGGCATGTTCTCTCGTCCATTTGCATATCTTGACGCACCTGTAGGCCCTATTTCACCAACGCATCTGCCACCAAATTTGCCTCCTTGTGTTGAAACAAAATTTGCTTGCAAACCTCCACACACCCAACCATGGTTTTAGAAATCGATCCATATCAGTAAAATATTGCTGATCTGGCTTAGATTTTCATTTGGTCGATCCTGAAATATGCTATATTATCAAAAATACAATAGATAGATCAATTAGGCATGTAGGATCGGTGTTGGATCAACAAATCATTCTATACATTGAAGTTTTTGAGTTATAGAAAGACAAATCGATTGATTTGTTGAAAGGATTGATCAATCCCATGATGGTTTCTTTGCTGAATTGTTTGTAGGTCATTGAAGTTGTCATTGAAGCCTTCTTCGCTAGCCTCAAAGATTCCATTAGAGGTTGCTTTTGAAGCTTTGAAATGGCACAACTCATTAGGGTTTTCAGGGGAAGTGTAAGAGGTGTGTTGATGAGGAGGAAGGGAGGGTTACAAGGGAGAAACACATGAGAGGAAAAGAAAAAAAGAAAGAGAAAAAAAGAAACAAAAAGAAATCCAATAAGTCATTAACAAGGGATGTAGACATTGTTTCCTCTTTTCGGCTTAAGGCATTGGCAACCATATTGCTTTTCCTTGGCCTGTATTGCAACATAAAGTTGAACTCTACCAAGAAATCTTGCCACTAAGCCTACTTGGGGTTCATCTTCTTTTGTGTAGCAAAGTAACTTATAGCTATATTATCTATCAATACTTTAAACTTGGAATCCAATAGGTAGTGTCTCCAGATCCACAAACAATGCATCACAGCTGTCATCTCTTTCTCTTGGATAGAGTATCGTTGCTTTGTCTCATTTACCTTTCGATTCTCGTATGTAATAGGGTGCCTTCTCTAAGTTAGTACACCATTTATGGCAAAGTTTGAAACATTTATCTAAACTTTAAATGGCACGTCAAAGTCTCGAAGATGTAAGACTAGTTCAGCCATCATCACTCTAACTAATTCCTTAAATATCACTTGGTGCTGTGTGTTCCATTCCCAACAATGGTCCATCAACATATCTGTTAATGGAGTTGTGATCTTTGAATAATCCTTGGTAAACTTTTGGTAGTAGTTTGTCAGGCCTAATCCGTTACTTTTTTAGGAATTGCCTATTCTTGTATTGCCTGCACCTTCTTTGAGTCCATTTGTATATTGTCTTGTCCAACAATATGTCTAAAGAAAGATATTTCTTGTTGGGCAAAGGAACATTACTCAACCTTTGGTAGAGTGTATGTTCCCTTAGTTTGGACAATGTCAATCTTAAGTACTTGATATGATATTCTAGTGTATTACTATCTACTACTATGTCATCTAAATAAATGACCACAAAAACATCAACATACTTCAAAAAAAAATGTTAAAGTTACAAAAAGTAGCAGGGGCATTACTAAGTTTGAATGACATCATAAGCCATTTATATGAGCCATATCTCATTACACAACTAGTCTTAGGGACGTCATCATTGGAAACACGGACTTGGTAATACCTAAAATGCAAGTCCATCTTTGAAAAGTAACAATCCTTTCCCTATCGATCAAACAAGTCCACATTTGACACTAGGTACTTATTTTTCATTGTGACTTTGTTTAGTGCGTGATAATCTACACACATGGAGGAAACCATCCTGTTTCTTTTGAAACAACTTTGGGGCTCCATACAAGGCTTTCGTAGTGGATCAAAGTCCACCAACTCGATTAACTGCTTTCATAATTGTTGGAGGTGGGTAGGTGACATCTTGTATGGTGCTTGAGTTGGTGGAAGTGCTCTCGACATAAGCTCAATGACATGATTAACTTACCTTTATGATGACAACTCTTTGAAATATTGAAGGCATGACAATTGGAGAATCAGATAACATGTCAGATACTTCCTTAGGAAGATTACCCTTTATCTCCTTATTAGTCTCTACCAACATTGATATGTAGGTATCCTTCCCTTGCCATAGTTCTTCCTTGATCTGCATCGTTGTGACTAGTTGGAGGGGTGCCTCCTACTTGATTACCTATACAAAGCATGGTCAATCATTGTCAATGATGAAAATTTCACCCAAGAAGGGTATGACAATGACTTTGGTGAAAAATATGAAATTCATCCCCAGAATGATGGAAAATTCTCTTTATAATCCCCAACTTTGACCTACACCAAAGTCATACCTTTGATTTGTGTTGGGGTTGAATTTACGACCTTCACTTGAGAGGTATCCTTATGTAAAGCCAACTTGAGTTTGGACACCATCTTCTCACAAATAAAATTGTGAGTCACCCCAATGTCCATTATTGCCTTCAAGGTGTGGCCATTCGCCTCGATGTTCACATGTAAAAGGTCACCATGCAATGACTTGTTGGTGAAGACATTCAAAATTGAAGTGGATTCACTCGCACCACTTCCTCAATCTTCTTGCCATTAGCAACTAAAGCATTTAGCTTTTTTTTCCTTGCCTTATGAGGTTCATCATAGATAAAACAATCGGCTCCATGTTTACCTTTTTTCTCCGAGTCTCCCAGGGTCTTTTTGAAGGTTCCTTTCTTCCTTTTCTCCTTGTCTTTTGACTTGGAGTCCTTGTTATCTAACCTTAATGCTTTAAAGTTCACTAAAGCATCAGCAACGACCAATGTGGAGTGTAAATCCTTTACTCTCTGCCTTTGTAACTTTGTTTGCACTCAACCTTAAAGTCTAGCCATGAAGTTGAATAGTTGATCATCTTTAGATGTGGACTTGATCTCAAGCATAAGAGAGAAGTGTTTCATGTATTCCCACACTAAACTAGTGTGCTTGAGTTTCCTCAAGGTCTCCCGTGCAGCTTACACATAGTTGGTTGGAAGGAATCAAAGTTTCAATTCCTGTCAACTATACTTACAAAATTACCTGTGGTCTTTCCTTGTTGTAGTGGGTCCTCCACTACAACTTTGCTTCCTTAGAGAGGTACATGTTGGTTAATGTCACCTTCTTTTCTTCTAGGGTTTGAATAATCAGGCCTCCATATCCTAAAGGAAATTTTCCAATTCCTTGGCATCAAATGATCTTCCAAAAGTCTTGGGCTTTAGTACCTTCACCAGCTTACAGTTCCCAATAGAGCTTTGGTCACTGATTTCTTGTTTGACAACAAATGGTTCTAACAACAAATCCGTTTACCTAGCCTACACTTTGTCTTGTAAGGAATTAATGGACATCACCAAGTCCTTCATCATATTGTCTAGTGTCAATAAATTCAGCACCTCCCCAATAAGCCCAACATGGAGGAAAGATTGATGACAATGCTAAGAACATTCAAAGTCAAGGTTCTTGTGATCCAAGCTTTGACAAGCTGATTAGTCTTTCTTTAAGAAGCAAAATCTAAATTTGAAACCTTAACACCATCTTCTTGACAAGTTTCTCATGGTGGTAGGGTTTCATTGCCATCGATGAAAGCCCTTTAAACTGCAACTTCCAAGAAGAGATTGGATTTGCATTTCCTAGTACATGAAATTTGAGGAATCAAGATGGAGGGAGACAAAGCTTGTGACATTGACTGAGCCAGGGGCTGGATACTTTGATGCACTTGTAGTTGTGATAGAGTTGCACATATTTGATAAGTTTCCACTTGCTCCTTCACTTTCAGCCATGGTGAATGGAGGATCTGAGAACATTGATCATCTTAGACTCTAATATCATGCATAGATGAAGAATTAGAGGTTTAAGTTGGTGAAGAGGAGATGTGGCATTTTAAGATAGTAAAGTAACTCTCAATCTCAGACTTGCTTACATTAATGAGTTTTGGTACATATTTATAGATGCAGAAATACACCCAATCAATGACTAATCAACAACCTAAATAACGAATACCACATGACACAAGAGAAACGACACATGTGATACAAGAGAGACGGTACAGGATGCTCTTACAGGTTCTTCATTCATTCTATTTGATTAATTTATCCATCATCATGTAGGAATTGAACAACTTTCACATCTATTGGTACTAGGAGTATTTTTATTTGTGCAACTGTAATGATGTTTCAATCTGTATGCTTGTGTTATTTTGACTGATGTTTTTTTATGTGATGTATAGTGTCTTTACCAAACTTTATGTCTTCTGCTGTGGATGATTCTGCAATTTGTGAAAGTGCTGTTAGGAATTGGGCAAAGTCTGCAACTGACAAAGATTTGGGATTGGATAAATTGTCACTAAAGGATTTGTTGTTCTTTCTGCATATTCCTAGAACAGGAGGGCGTACATATTTTCAATGGTATGTTGGATTTTTCCCCGAGGAAATGTCGTCTAGTTTAATGAAATCTTTACTAGTTTTCTTTGATATGTTACACGTTCTCTTGATCCTTACAGTTTCTTGAGAAAGTTGTACACAAGTGAACAAGAGTGTCCCCGTTCCTATGACAAGCTACGGTTTAATCCAAGGTGATAATCTCTAAGCTTCAATACACATTCTTACAGCTATAATTATATTTTAAACTTGTGCCTTCTCCTTTGATATGTGTTTGCTAGAAGTGCTCTTGTAAAACGTCATCTTCAATGCTAAATGTAGTCGTCCCATTTCACCAAAAAAATTGTTGTTATTGATGATAAACTGGATTTGCTTTTGCTATTGCTGAAATTCATCACTTATCATCATTCTTTTTCTTTTTTTTTTTGCAACCTAAAGACTAACACCATATGGTTTTTGATGAGCAAAATAATCACTAGCTGATATAATGTGGTAATGTATTAATGTCCACAGTAAAACAAACTGTTGCTTAGTGGCTACTCATGATGACTATAGCCTATTGTCCAAACTGTCAAAGGAGCGGACATCAGTGGTAACGATACTCAGAAATCCAATTGACCGAGTCTTTAGCACATATGAGTTCTCAGTGGAAGTTGCTGCTAGGTTTCTTGTGCATCCAAATTTAACTTCTGTAACAAGAATGTCGATGCGACTACAACCAAAATCTCGCCAAACTAGTACCTTGGATATCTGGCCATGGAAGTATTTGGTTCCTTGGATGAGAGAAGACCTATTTGCTCGGGTAATTTCTTCATTACATGATTCTCTTTGTGTATGTGTCAGTTTATATATGAGATTAATTGCACCTCATCTCTACTTCTGTTTTCAAATTATAAGGTTACGAATCATTATAATTGCTGTGTGACAAAATATCAAGTTTGTTTAAAATTTTTCTTCCTTTGATTTATTGGATAGAGGGATGCCAGAAGACACAAGGGGATAGCAGAGATTGAAGAAACTGGTAATCCTTACCATGTGGAGGAAATCGCCATGCCTTTACTTCATTTCATCAATGATCCTATATCTCATGATATCATTCACAATGGGGCAACATTTCAGGTATGATTTTTGATGGTTTCCTCCTATATACAAAATTTAGAATACCCTAGAATAGTTTGTCGAAAAAGTGTCCTTTTTTTTCTAATGGAGTTGTCATGAAGGGGTTTAACTTGGTTTCATGTTGGACTTTTGATCTCATGGAAAAAGAAAATATGTTGGACTTGGGTGAAAATGTTGGTGTAAGTTTGGTTAAATCACATAAGTTCGTAGAAAGG
Source organism: Amphibolis antarctica (assembly GCA_024699675.1). NCBI lineage: Eukaryota > Viridiplantae > Streptophyta > Magnoliopsida > Alismatales > Cymodoceaceae > Amphibolis > Amphibolis antarctica. The sequence goes on from JAMKPZ010000733.1 coordinate 63,992, forward strand.
CTAAAAATATGAATTTCAGCATGGAATGTTAATATAAGGAAAATAACTATAGACACCCCTATTTTTGGGCTCACTCGACTTGCACATTCAAGGTCCTGTGACAACTAATTGGGTCATTAAGGCTAGTTGTCGTCACACCTCATTAGCTTGGATTCTTAAGGCACACCATTGCGACAACGTTCGTGGAATGGGCTGAAGGCCTATTTCCCCCCTTAAAAGGGATACACCCTCCTGTGTGGATTGACATGGTCTATTTCCTGTCCAAGATGGGAAATGCACCCTCTCGGGCCTTTAAAACCCATTTACACCTTCACCCTCTGGGTTTGGCGCAAAGGCCCATTGGTAACATAGACTCCTGTGGATGGGCCCTTGAGACCCATCTTCCCCTCCATAGGTAAAGGAGCACCCTTTGTGGGCCATCAAGGCCCACTTGTGCTTTTCTTCTTCAATTTGGGCTTGTAAGGTCCATTTACCATTTTCCTTATTTGGGTTGGGCTGAATAGCCCATTAGTGATTTGGATAACTTTGATAAGTTTACCTTACTAGCTTAAGGACATGTGAACAATCATTACTCCAATGCTCAATCATTGGCTACTAGTCATCCCAATTGGCCATGTGATGGACATATGGCCACACAGATGGTGCTGGTAACTAATCATCTCTAAACCCCCTAAATCCTTAAAGTCATTAATTACATGATTTAAATCCTTAATCGTGGGATTACTTAAGTTGAATATCTTAATTCAACTTTTCTAGGTTAAACTGATTTGCACCAATATGACTGATCAAATTAAGCCTCATTGATTGGTCAAGATCAATGGGGTTAGCCAAACCTAATCCAATTGATCAGCCTAGAACTGCACCCAGGTTGCACCCTGATTCAAGCTTAGATTGCACTTGGATTGCACCAACCAACGTATCTGGGCTTCACCCACATACATAGTCGGCTCGAGCCACTAGCATGACTTGGATTCGCCCACACTTGACGTAGGTTGCACTCAAGGCAGCCAGCTCACCTGTTGCTTGTGTCGTTCGCTTGTGCTTGGATTCATCGCACTTGCCTTAGCTGCTTGCATGCTCCAGGGCTCGCCCTGCCCACGTGCCCACGCACCCACTCATGCACCCTGCGTGCACCCGACCACACATGCTTGACTGCATGCGCTGCGCATGGGATTGTCTTCCCCACAGCAGACTGTTGTCCCTGTTCACCTATCCAACCACTACGCCACCTATAGGCTTGACATCACCTATGCAAGGCTGTCGAAGATCGAGCCTCCACCACTTTTGCAGTGCCAGCTCACCCCCTCATCTTGAACATGTATGATGTGTGTTTGCCAACTTTTATAGATGATCGCATCAAAAATCGTGACAAATCGTGGGCTTAGAACAGTGGGGGAAGCTTTATTGGAGGGTAGCCTATGCACCAATCGGACAAAGACATTGCCTTCCACAGTCGTTTGCCTACAAAAATCAACCCGCATTGTTGGTCGCATCCTTTCCTCTCTCTTGGTTTTTTGAAACTCTATCGGCTCACTCTCCAACGCCCATCCCTTTTGAACCCTCTCCATTGTTTGTCACATCTGCTCATCCGTGACCTCCATTGCCATTCGTTGCGTCCGTTTGAATGCATTTGCATTTGCACACCCACATTTGCCTAACGCCTTTGCCACACTGCTTGCCCTTCATCGCATCTACCACATTGCTTGCACCTTTGTTGCTATTTGTTGCTCGTTCACACTGTCAGTCTAGGACACCCACAAATCAGATCTCCATCGATCAGACCACCCTATAGGTATAACTCAAGTCCCTTTTTTTACAACATTGTGATAATCTTACCATTTTCAAGTATGAATCATTTTTTATTAAGTTTAAATGGAGTATTTGTCCACCACCACCAATGACAGATGTTGGGAATCCAAGAACATTTGCTTTACATTCGTCCATTGATCTCTGTTGGAGTATATTAATGTATTAGGGTTATGTATGTGGAGTGAATTTAGTCTCACATTATTGGTATTGTATTTGCCTTCTCCTTATAGTCTGTATATATTATAAGTGTTATCTTTGTTAGTGATATATATATTTAATTTCCACGTATTTTTTTGTTCCTATGTAATGTCAAAGTTTAGGTTTTGAAACTCAAAGAGTGTAAGAGATCTAAGTAGAGAGGAGGGAAACCTTAGCCATATTTGGTTATCCTCCTCCCAACATTAAAACCCTGGCTCACTTCTAGTTGGCCACACCTCTTGCTCCTCACTAGATTGTCGTTGACACCTTAGGCCCCTTCCTTGGTCATCGACAATGGCAGTCTTTGTTGACCTTCCTTTGTAGTTGTTTACCCCTCCATCACTAATCACTGACAACCACATCACCACTGTTGGTAGCACATATGCCTACATCGGAACATCAGTCTAGCAGCAGTGTGCAAACTTGCTAGTAGAGTTGCCTTGTATTACTGGTTTATTCAGTTCATCTCCTCTCTCTATCTTCCTTTGTTGTTGCTATTGACAAGCACATCTTTGGCTCCTCTCCCATCATACTGTTGTCTCTTCTTGATTCCTCACCCTCCCACCTACTTGCCACACTGTAATTTTTTTTTAATGAATGAACCCCAAGATATTATTCATCAGGTTGGGGCTGCCTGCAAATCAAAAGTTCAATTAGAGCTAATAACAAAAGAGGAAAATCAAAATTGCCACATGTCATCCACCTAATTCCCAAATGTTGCCATATGTCAGCATGACTTAAACCTCAGCTACAATAAAGTAGCCAGGGAGCAACACCACATGTGCCAACTCATCAGTCATCTCTCACTCCAGCTACCATTGGCGGGAGAATAAATGTCATCAGCGGTAGTATCCACTGATTTATCAGGGATATTATTCATCAGGGAGAATAAATGTCAAGATATTATTCATCAGGGAGCCACACTGTACTTGTGTAATGCTGGCCAAAAATGGAGGGTAGAGACTAGAGAGGATAAGCAAACTGACGAGAAGAACCAGCTCTTACCCTGTCCCAAAGCCTCTTATTGCAGCTTATCTGCCCAACCATCAATAGTCCTCAATGTCTCATTGATTCTATGGAAGAGAGAAAGAAGGGAAGGAAATAGGAGGGGAAAGAAAATAAAGAAAAAAGAGAGAGAGAGAAATAGAAAAATGAGAGATAGAAATTCGTGTAAAAAATAATGGAAGTAAAAAAAGGGAGAAAAAAAATCGTAAGAGAAAAAATTCTAGGAGGTAGAGCACAACTACATGTATTTACTTTCTACGGATAGACTACATTTGTCTAACTATTTTATTACATAGGATTGTATCATCCAATGGTTAATTTGCTATTATCTGAGCTATACTTATTCGTGGACTTATCTTAGATTATTCTCATACTAAAAGGAACTTTCCATCTTTATTCAGTTTTCCCTTTGTATTGGAATTCTTGAACATGCGATTATGGTGAAACTTATATTATATATGGCCTATATCTGTGTGCAGCTTTCTTGTTGCAATACTTCTTGCATGTATGTCATTGATGTTTGCTCTGTCTGTTTCTCCGCAATATCAACACCTTAAACAACATAGACGGGTTCACAGGAGAGGGAAATAATTATGAAATATTTTGTTTCCATTTTCAAGATAAACTTTTTGATGCATTAACAGTTGGCAGGACTGACAAATAATTCTTGCTTGGCTGAAGCACATAAAATACGCCATTGTGTTAGACAACATCCCACATTGGGTCATTATATTCTTGAGGTAGCAAAGGTACCTATAGAAGATTTAGGATATATTTAGTTTGGTACTGTATTTCTCTTAGTTGTTGATGGCCTTTCAAACTTATGCATCTTTATTATCTTGCAGAAGAGGCTGGATAATATGCTATATGTTGGTCTTACTGAAGATCATAGGAAATCTGCTGCATTATTTGCCAATATGGTGGGTTCTCAAGTGCTTTCCCAGTCAGACTCCTTAACTCCCTACACGCAAAAGCGTACTAGCAAATCTGGTAAGATTTAAGTGACGCTAAACACTAAAATTGGTTAAAGCAGACCAAGTAAAGCAAATGCTCTTGTTTTTTAAGATGGGAATATGTAGGTTCATTGGCATATGAGGATTGTGGATTATGATACTCTTTGGTACGAGGGGACCTCTATATCTGTTCTTTTGTGTGCAGTTGTAGAATGCATTTATTTAGGAAATGCAAAATCAATGCTTCAGTTTTTTATTTTCCTATTTGTTTCATAGATTTTCTCCTGTTTATCAAGTGCCAGCTGTTGGGAAGTATATAACAGATAATATGAGGTTGTTGACGTCCTGCAAAATTTGTTTTTTTTCCAGAGTTACTCTCTTCTTTACCAAATTCCATGTCTGGCAGTTCAATCAAGTCTAATGTAAGTTACTGGGCTATTGTTAATCACAAAATTGCTAATGTTTGGACTTTGGATAATATTGATTGACGTATGTACTTTGTAAATGATAGAGTATTGTCATCAGTTCTCCAGCAAGTGAGGCTCATCCAATGAAAGATATTAAAACAGTGAATGAAAGCGTATGTCTGTGCATCAAATATTGATTACGTCGAACTGTGTTTTTCCATTCATGCTGATATTTATAGCTTCATCTGAACCAGATGACAGCAGAAAAGTTAATAGAAGCATATGAAGGCTGTGTTTCTAACCTACGAAAGTCACAAAGTCATCGACGAATCATGTCTCTGAAAGGAATCACCCCTGTAAAGTTTTCAAAGGAGGTCAGCTTGTAGAAATATCGTACTTCATGGTGCCTACATAGATATCTTGAACTTTGCTTATATACTGAAGGAGTTCACTTGCTCCGAAAATTTGATGAGCTGACTACCGTTCACATAAAAACATAACATGAGAAGTTGAAATTCATTGCAATATTATCTGGAAAGATTTCCCAACCAATATCTTTCTTTTGTCCCATATTTTTGCTGATGTTTATAGATTTTGGATATACAGGCACGCAAATTGGTACCTGAAACAATTCTTCAGCAGATTCTAATGCTAAACGGCCTTGATGTGGATCTTTACAAGTATGCCCAGGATACATTTAAACAGCAATTCAAGCATCTCAGGCAAAGCATCATGGTCAACCAAACAGATATTAATTCGGTTAGTGTTGACCATATGCATTTATATTCTTTGTAAATTAATTTTCTTCTCTCTTCTCTCCACAGAACACCAAACTCGTCTCTCCTCCACACTGTTATCTCTCTCAATTTTCTTCACTCTTAAGTTTCCAATTCTCAAGTCATTCCTTGTTAGTGCTCCAACTAAGTGGCTTCCATTGAGTTCCAAGACTATGGCATCTGTACGTATTCATCATTTTTGCCTCCAAACAACAATTTGTTTACTTCTAAACCTTTCCTTTTTTCTCTTTCTTTACCATTCATTCTTTGTGCTTTAGAAAAATAGGAACAATGGCTGTTTTGTACTCTAGTATTTTTTTACAGTAATACCAAATCCATAACCACAATATATCCCAACCCAAGAATCCATTGAAAATGTAGAGTCAATAAGAAACTTAGGAAAAAACACATTGGGTTTGAAAGTATTTTGTAATATGTTGTAATTTTTGCCTTAGGACTTCCTATAGGTAGGGATAATGGGCATATGTCTGGGCATGCTAAGGTTGCTTAGAAAAAGTCAAAAAGACAATACTACTAAAAGAAAATATTACATATTTAAAGAAATTTAAATTGTAAATATGCTCTAGTGGTGGGGTTAATTGAAAAGGTTTTTCAAAATCAATATTTATATTTTCTTTTTTTATATTTTTTGAAAATAAGAATTTTGAAGCTTGCATGAAGCATATTAAAATACACAATTTTAAGGTTATTCTATAAATAGCATTCTAACCTTGTGATGAAAGACACCGTTTTTTGTGGAAATTGTCCAAAAAACCAAAATTTGATTTGAAACTCAAGGATAAGACAATAAGATATAATAAGAATGTAAAAGTACTTAATACTTTTTTAGACAATTATCATGAATATGATGTCACATACATTTGAAAAAGGACTTAAATCATTCAAAAGTAGTAGAAATATAATACACAATGTCGGGGGATTTCAAATATAACGAAAACATATGAAAATAATCAATTCTAAGTCAAATGTCTTTGATGATCGTGGTAGCTTTGTCCTTGTTAAGCTATAAATATTATTGGAACATTTGGTGATGCATCATCTATTCTAAGACATTTGAGTTGCATAACCAATATGATACACCATAATCTAATGTAATACTCTGAAATAGGTATGTGTATAAGATATTCCAGGGAAGTGATGAAATATCTTGTTATCCTTAGGTTCTTGTAAGGAAGAGGTGACATTGGTATTTATGACCCTTTGAAAGGGTTGTTTGCACTATAACTAGATCTTGCATCCCCTCCACCATGCTAACTTAGTTCATGGTAACTTAGGCTCATGCAATGATGATGGATTTATTCATCAACTATCAAAGTAGTAATTAATGAAATGGACCATCTGATCATCCATTTGCAACACCAAATTTTTTTGACAAAAAGGATTGTAAGTCTCCTTCCCTTGCTACCTAGGTGTCATCCCTAGTTCCTTTTTTTTTTCCCTTCTGTAATGATATAGCAAAGTATAATAATCATGTCAATAGCGTGGATGATCCCACTTGATGATTTTCATTTTGAATAGCATGGAGTAAAGTTTTTCTTGTAAATGGGCTTAGCGGCTTGTAAGGGGGGGGTTTGTGCCCTTAGAAATTTGGGAAATGGAAAATTAGAGAATGAAGTTTGAAGTTTGTGAGTGCTCCCTCTACTGTTATTCATGTTTTGACAGCATCATGACCTTTACGTAAAACTGGTGTTATTCTCTATTAACCATGTTGGGTGGATAATCAATATTGTTCTTGTCATTAATTGGAATAGAACTAGGGATTCTTTGACTTTGTGTCTCCCATTGCCCTCAAATGGAATTCCAAATCCCCCATGTAAGATGCTTCTGAATCTCTTGTCTCTTGCTTCCCTCATTCTTCTTTTCCTTGGTATCTTATCTGATTGCTTGCAATAGTAGGACATGACAAACACTTGGTAACATTGTTGTAGCTATCAACTAAATATTGTTTTAATCTTGATATTATCTTTTTAATTTTCTTCTCACATTATTTGTAGAAACTCATGTAGCCAACTTAGGTCTTCATTTCTATTAAGCTACTGCTCAAGTTCAATTACACTGCAATTAGATGTTTGGAGATCTTGAAGGTTGCAAGTAACACTAATAAAATATATAAAAACTTCATTATTTTTACAATTGATCAAATGAAATCAATGTAATTCATGTAATGCACAAAGATTTATTACAAATTAATTAAAAATGAAATTTAAAAAATTCAAAAATAAATCCATGAATAAAAGACATGTATACTTACATATATAGTGATTATACCTACAATATATCTATAAAATTATGTCTCAATCTTACACTGCTAAATTGGATAGCATAGAATTGAGCAACATTTTCTTCCTCTTTTATATGTCCTCCATTATCATCTCCTCCTTTTATATTTGCTCCATTATCATCTCCTCCATTGTCGTCTCCTCCATTCCATTCAATACCCCATGTATGGATGATGCTTGAAGCGTATACCAAATGGTGATGATGCATTTGGGTCCTCTATGAGTGGAGATAGGGAAATGATAGGTTTGAAGATGGGTATGGTGTAGAAGTGAGTGAGCAAGAGAATTGTCATAACAACACTCTCCATCTCCTCTTTCACCAGTATAATTGGAGTTGGTGTCATCTCACCTTCTAAAGGAACTCATAGGATCAATATCAATTACAAAAGGGACTAGAAGTAACAAAATAAATTAAAAAAACATGAAAAAAGACAACGAAGCAGAGCCATCAGATCCAGCCATTACTCCGATGTCACTCTCTTTACTCCCATCTCTCCTTGCTAGTCAGTTGAAGAGACCCTTGTGTTGATTGACTATAGATAAGGTCACCTCCTTACAAGAAAACCTTTTTTTATTTGCTTTTGTTTTGATATTAACACGTACAACTGTGTTAATCAAATAAAATCAGGAACTTCAAGTCAAAGGGAAAACCACAACCCATACATGAATCAACATCAGTACTTTGAATATTACCTACATATGCAGTGTTCCATTGAACCTTTTGAGGCAAAACCACATCAGTCGCTGAGCCAAAAAAAAAACAAACAAACAAACATCAGTCACTGAGCCTTCTGCATTCCGAAGCATATCCTTTAGCTTCAGCAAAAGTTCTCCTTGGAGCATCAACCTGGTCTTGCAAATCTCCAACTCTATGATGACATGGCTCTCAACTCTTCCCATATCATCCTATCCTTGGAATTCATCATCTCCAATGCCAATGTGAAAACTTTCAATTACATTGCCACCCCATTTTGTCCATGTCCGCAAGATCTACACCATCACCACTAGTATTGAACGCAGAGCATCCACGTTGTCAAGATTAAAAAAAAAAAAGTCAAGATTGACAAAACTACCTTTGCTATTCTTGACGTTTTTATGCTTATTCTGAACTCCATGAATCCATGACTTCCCTTTCCATTTCCATTGTTCTCAAAGCCTTTTGATGCCAATTGCTTCTTGGAAGAGGACAAAGGAGGAGGAGGGCTTTTTAAGGGTTTGGATCAGATGGGTTTGACAAAGAGGTTGGCATTGAAATCTAAGCATGAGTTGTTGTCATCAACATTAGAAATTGGTTGATCAATGATTTGTGGTTGTGGTCATTGGTGGTACTTTTGTGGATAGAGGATGAATCTAATGTTGGTGGGGTTCGTCATTGGGTCATTCTATAGGGATCATGGGAGGGAATGTAGTTAATAGCTCAATTGGTGGAAAAAATGGTGACAAAGGCTTCTTACAAGAAGCCATAACCTTAGATTTCCATTGTTACCATCCTAGAGTTTTTGCAAAAGATGGAGGCCATGGAGCTCAATTCAACTTCATGTTGGGTGCATCCACCACTCATGGTGGTGTTCCTATTGCCGTAGTGTAGGTAGAAGTTGCCATCTAGTGAATGTTTTAAATTTTTTGAAAAAATAACTATCAGGACGAGCCAGTTGTGTAGCATAGGTAATTTGCTAGTTGTAAAAAATGGAAAACAAATATTATAACAAAAAAATAACAAAAATTCAAACCGTAATCTTATGACATTGAGTCAACTACATGAATCCTATTCTTCCATATATTTTTATTTATGGTCAAACCTTCAATTAAATTACCTGAACAATGACTAGGATCCAAAGGGTGGACTTGTATACTACAAACGATGAAAGGAAATGTAGAAGCTCAAAATAAGGGGTTTTGGGATTCATGTTAGATGGTATTTAGACGTTTGTCTTCTAGATTAGTCTCCTTTCGTTCTCATGGTGTGTTCAAGATTTTTCAATCCTCTTTCTAAAATGTTTCTGAATGTGTCAAAGTTGTGATTCAAAAAATAGATTATGGGTTCACAGGGGAATCCTTTCCTGAAGTCCACATCTAGCAACATGCCAGACGAGGAAGTATGTTTCAAAGGTACCTCTACTCATACCAAACTAAAAATATGGGAGGTCTATGTAGAATGAAATGATTATTGAACCTTTGGATTGGAATGCATTCAGTAGGACAAGATACCTTTTCTTGGAATCCTCAATCTCAGTGATTTTTAGAGCTTGGTTGGATCAGAGGTGATTTTTACATTTGTGGTATTTATGTGTCTGCTTCTCTAAGAAAGTAGTGTATTATTCATACTTGGGGAACAACACATGACCTTTGGTATACCACTTGCAGGAAAGAGATGGAAGCAAGGATGGCATCTTACATGGTTGTTCCAGTTGCAATGCCCTTTTTGTAGCTGCTGGAGTGGGTTTGTTATTCCTCCTCTACCTTGTCCTGACTGGGAGGAGGCAAACTTCTAAGCTTAAGTTGTAAAATTTTCTTAACATAGGAGATGTCAAGCAAACAAATGTGGTCAAAATGGCATCTTGATCCTATCATATTGTGAGCTCTTTAGATGATGTTGATGGCCTGGAGGCTGTACAATACCCTGGTGGGGGCTTATATTTCATCTCTCCGTGTACACAATCAGCTAAATGACACAAATATCTAGAAGGGTTCATGAAGTATCTTCCATTTTTCAGCTTTAGAAGAAGGTAAGTCAAGCGTGTACAATTTGTGAGATTATACTTATTTATAAATTATTAATATTCATACCCATGTTAAAAAGTAGAAAAGTGGAAAAGTTTAAAATTTTCTATTTTTTGTCATTTATTGGAGTTTGTATACTGTTTTTTTCATTTTTTGGTGATCACATGTATCACCATGTGATATATATAACCATTTCTGATTCAAGAAAGAATAGCTCAATGGGAAACGATATCCAATCATCTATTACATGGAGCAAAAAAAACACTTACTGCTAAAGAAACAAATACAATTCTACATGGTGTTCCGAAACATTAACAAATCGTATCCTTTATGGCATTAACTTGTAAATATCATGTTGGTATACTTATTAGTCATTTTCCTTTTCCTGGGGAAGATGAGTTGCGTTCCTGGAGACCAGAAGTGGTGTAGTGTCCACGTCTTTTTCCTGCTCCAATAAATATAGCAAACTGTTATTGCTAAGAAATTTATAAGGCTTCTTGAGTTGTTCAAGAAAGAAAGGCAGCAAAGGTGTTGCCTGTCACCTGTGATGAGATGGGCAGGTAATTGTCCAGTGATCTCTTCTTGGCCTCATTTATGCAGAAGTAAGAGTACATTCCCATTCCAAAGACTGCAATGAAAATTCCTGTGATATTCCTGAACGTGAAGGGGTCATGCAGCAGTGTGTACCCAAAAGTGAGGATGAGGCATGTCTTCAGGTGTCCGAGCACCTGGTATGTCACTGGTGATGTTTTTCCGATCACCATGAAAGTACTGAAGTTCACAGATACCGATATTATGCAAGAGAGAATGATGAATGCCTGAAAGTGAAAGAGAAGTAAGGGAAATTTGTAGGTGTTCAGAGTTTGACAATTTCAAATCCAAGGATAATTCACTGGGAAAGGCTTGAGCTTCCCATCACTTTAACATACCAGGACAACGGGAGAATAGGAGTAGGTATAGACATTGTGATGCGAGAGGAAATTGTCAATGAAAGGACCAGAGATGAAGAGAACGCCTGCCTGGAAAGGGCATGACTGGTACAAAAGCTGTGTGGAGGAAACGTTCAGCTTCTTTTGGATGGTGTTGGTCATCTAAATTTCACATCTGAAGTCAAGGGAAACAAAGCAAATCACACTACCTGTTTTCACCGTGTGGTAAGTTACTGGTGGATACGTCTTTAGATGAGATTTGATGCTTTAGTGCTGTTACATTTTATGATTTTGTAGACCTTGAAAAGCCATGTGGTTACTTCCGATAATGTACATGATATATGAAAGAAGGATACAATTTGACCAACACACGTTGTCAAGATTGCCAGGAAGGCAAGAATGGATCCCAAGAGGTTGAGCTGAAGATCGGTGACTGATGCTATTCCAACCCCGAGGAGCAGAACCAGAAGAGCAAACTTCACACTTAAGCTTTCATGTTTTCAAGCAAAAAGGCATTGTTGATTTAATCACAACAACAGCAATTAGATAAAATATTTTTTATTGAAAAGTAAGTAGGCAGATACATTTGTGGAGGGATCACATATATGAAAACTGACCTAAACTGCTTCTTAAGGAAGACAGTTTCCAGAAACACGGTGAAAGGTATGATGGCAAGCTTTGTCATCTGCACACAGGCAAATCAAGGGGCAAAAGTGAGTGCTGTTTTGAGAGTTAGAGAAAGGAAAGAAATGTATAATAAGCTACGACCATGTATATATAACCTGATAGAACCCAATGGAGTTGAATCCTAGAGTGAGGTTGAGAAGGCCAATGGAGGTGCCATTCAGCAATCCAAAGAAGATGACTGTTCTCAGGTTGGCCGATTTTGGTTCGAACAACTGGAATAGCTTTGCCACATGAAGGGTGCTGAATGTGACTAGGAGATGCCAGCTTGTCAACGTAGTTGCTACAACAAATCCATCCAACATTATTTTGGTAACATGTGTTAAGTCCTGTAATTCTTAACAGTTTCATGCGACTTGCATTTTCATTTTCTTAGATTTCTTGTCTATAATGGTCATTGAACTGACTTCTACTGCTGTATTTGGAATCGCAATTGGGAATATTATTTTTTCAGAACAGTGGAAGCTTGCTGGGAAATGGTGCTATTTACAACTTATTTGTGTTTTTTTGTAAATACAAAAAATTATAAGGCAAACTTGAAATGTAGAGCAATGCTTCCACAATTTTTCCTATTAATTTTTTGAAAAACATTATTTGAATTGAAATGTAGAAGTTATATATGTTTTCAAAGAAAACGAAACCATTGGATCTATATTTGAAATCACATTTTGAAAAATGCTTTTCTAGGATGGAAAGGCAAACATCATATCTATCTGATGGGAGGGCATTAAATGTACACATGAATAATATGAAAAGCTTGTTGACTTCGTATGAAAGAACATTATGAGGCAGGGATTCAATGAAATAGAGAGAGGTAGTGGTTAAATTTCTTTATGGTGACATTGGATAACTTATTTTAGTGTCACTTTTTTTGATCTTCATAAATACACAAGGAGATAAAGAGTAATTATATAGATTTTATTACTAGATGACTATAAATGCATGATAAAATTTTTAGATAAATTAAATAATCATTAGTCATTGGTCTAAAGGTCTTAAAGATTCATTCATTTTTGTCAAATTTCAACAATTGATTTTCTAATGAAAAATAATAATATGAATATTACTTAGATTAGGTTGAAATTTTAATGTATACTACTATGCTTGATTGTAGCATGCATTAAGTAATTATATAGAAAGATTTGAAAAATAGATGTCACCAGGGAAATTGGTATCGTACCAAGTATAAAATAATTTCTATAAAAAATGGAAGGAGTATGTAATTAGCAATATTTGTTTTAGACGAAAAGAGGACCAGATAAAGCAAGACAGCAAAAAGCTTCATGGTTGGTTGTGCTCAACATGATTGTACCAACTATGAAATGCTTCAGAGAAGTTGACAGCAAGTTCTTCTCTACCAACCAACGAATGGTTATAAAATCTGGGCAAAAATAAAAGACAAAATGCCTCTTCGATAAACAGACAGCAGTAACTGAGAACATTCCTGAAAGTTGAATGAAACATTCACTTGGATGAATTTTTGTTTTTTGATATTTCAAAGCTCAACACACACGATGCAGAAGAATTCCATGGTCATGGCATGGACTGAATCTTCCGAATCTAGAATGGGTAAGGCCTTGCTTGGAGTAGTGCACCTTTGGTAAAAATGTTATCTGAATGATGGTTGATATAATAGATTTTGTACAGAATTTGAGGATTTTGTGTGGTATATGCCGGCTGCATTTCATTTATTTTAAAATCATAGAATCAAAACCAGTCTTTCATTGTTGAAGTACAGTTAATTCTTGGAGGAGGATGGAGATTGAAGTTACTAACCAAATGGGAAGTTCAAGGTGGTGATGAGAGCCTTGTTGCATATGACAATGGCCACGGACGAGGCCACGGACAAGGCCAGTGCTCCAATCACGTTCAGCTGTCCGGATGCCTCCGTCATCCTTCTGCCTTGTGCCTGTCGTTGCTGGTGAAGGTTGAGACGAGGGAATTAATGATGGGGGCGGATGGCTTATTGGGGGGGGGGGGCTGACCTGTGCTGCTGCTGCCACTGTTGCTGTTGAGGAAGATGAGGAGGAGGAGGAGGAGGATTTGGGTCGTTCCAACCTTGTTGTTGGAGGTGGCGATGAGGATGTGTGATCGGCATTACTTAAATATAACGGCGAAGACAGATGCAGAATCAGGCGAAGAGGGTGAGTGATATATTGAAGCGTTGTTTTTTAGAGCAAGTCCGGTTTCCGGGACATGGTGAGTGAGGTTGGTGCGCGCACACACGTTTCTTGCGGGCTATTGCCATAGGAGACGGGGTTTCTTCGAACGCAAGCGTGGGAGATGGATTGTCGGCGGTCGTGTCGGTCCATGGGGCGGGTGGTGATAATGTTTTGGTGGGTGGTTGGCTGGTAATGCCACGAACCAAAGCAAAGCTCTCCGCCTCCTCCGTTTGTTGGCGAGCCTTCAGACGCACGCAACTACGCACTGCACTGCTTTCAATAACGATCTTTCTTTCTTTTCTTTCAACTTCGCAACGCAAGCGTGGGAAGAACTTTTTAGACCAATTTTAGAATCTAGATAGAGTTAAAATTAAAAGTTCTAAAATAAATGAAGTTGGAGTTACGTAGGGTGACGTTGTGAAAATTTGTGTAAATTGAAATTCCAAGGGTAATTTTCAATCGACGCCAGATCTGTCTCGTCTGCTGATGGTTTTTGCTTGGATGCTCACGTAAATCATCAACATTTTATGAGGATGGTATCTTGGGCCACGGTTGTCGGTCGTCGAAAATGTACAGTAACAGACGATTTCTTTTCCTTAAAAAGCCGAACAGAAGTTTGAATGTTGGTTGTGTAAGCCGAACAGAGAGGGAAATTTCAGGGCCCAGTCAACTAATGAATGATTACACTCTATAAGCTTCGTTTGTGTAAGCATGATTTGCAAGAACCGATGATAATCCCATTCATGTGTACATGTGTGCGTTGTGTGTGTCATCTGAAGTCAAAAAGACGCATTTCGTAACTGCCAAAGGTCTCATAGTTTATTGGGCGGGCTAACAATAATAAAAGGAAATTACAGATGGTTTTGACCATGACAAGCAACCTAATGCATGATTGGTTGCCTTTTGAAATTTGCGGGTACAGAAACCTTAACCATGTTCTGACCCATAGTCCTCCCTCGTTCAGCAGATGTTCAATGGCAGAGGCTGTGCAAGTCATTTCACGTGACATTTGTTCACAATATATGTTTAGAGGTAAACTATAGATGTAACCTCTCAATCTCGTTGTGGTTTGAACTAAATGCAGCGTCGTCAATCTCATTTAGACGTAAAAATTTTAACTTGAGGTAGTAATCATATAATACACACGTACATACAAGATGTCGGCACTCACTTGGTAAGTGTCAAGGAGGTTTCAGAAGATATCTACCATGTTGTAGCTTTTTTTACACACACTCACTTTTGACAGAAGATTAGTTTTGAGGGGGTAGATGGTGTCCATTTGGGCTTAAAATTTTGTCGGCATATCGGCTATGTTCATTTGGGTTGAAACTTCGTTTCTACCGAGTTTTGCAATTTTTGAGGTAATATATTGATGGTCGTAACTTTTATCTAAAACAGTGGTTGTCGAAATGGGTAATCCCTTTACGTCTTGTTGCGTTTAAGATCTTTGTACTTGACGATTGATTGTAAATGTATATTGTAATTTCTTAAGTTAAGAATACCAGAGAAAATCTATTTGTGCCTATTTTTGATTAGAGTAAAAGATTTGTAAGTAGAACAGAAGGTTTTGTGATTTTTATAAAAGATTTTTTGCGTAAATTTTGGTATTCCTTGTTTTGTTGTTGTATTTGATTTGATTTATGCATTTTATTTCATCGTTAAGAAGTCTGGCCGAAAGATTCAATTATCTTCCCAAACAGTCGTTGTTTGGACTAATTAAATCGGAGAAAGAAAAAAAGAGAATAGAGTTAAATTAGGGAAGAAAATGAGTGAGAGAAGGTTTTACCATTTTCTCTCCTTTTTATGTCTATAATTTTAATTATATTTTAAACAGCGAGCATGCAATACTTCAAATCTCTTTTCTTGTTCATCATAATCTAGGCCTCTTTATGGCCTATATGTGTTAATTACGTATATGCGTGGTATATGTGTTAATTTCTGTTGAGTCTATTCTACTGTTCGTTTGTAACTGTCTGATTATTTTATTTTAGAGGTTGGTTCTAACCATTGGATATTGTAAGTTCATGTGGTATATAAAATAAATTGGGTAGAGGTAGGGTTCAAATTTTTTATAAACTCGAAACTATTCTAAAGGTCAAGTTCTAGCGTAGATCTGCACATATCTCATTTGTCATTTTTGGTATTGGAGGTGATACGATCCAATATATTAAAGGATTGCAGAGCACCGGCTTGTCCAAGGAAGTGCAGTATGAAGAAATCGAGAGATCTGAAGATGATCTTTATTTGGTGAGGATAAATACTTCCAACTGTCGAACTTCTTGTTATAGAAAACTTAGATGATGATGTTGATTGAGTTACAAGGTTGTTTTGGTTTTCTTAACAGATTCATTAGGGTTCTATCAGAACATATCCTAAAATAGAAATTTTCTTGATGATAAACAAAGTGATAACAACATTTAAAGTAACACTATTTTACATGTCTTACTCATTTACACCTCAACAAAATGAAAGGGCAGAAAGAAAACATAGAAATACGACTAAACTTTGTCTTTGCATGATGTATAAATTTAACTGGTTTTTCTAAAAGTTTTTGGCATGAATGTTTTAGCACAACCTTTTACATAATTAATAGGATCCCTAGCAAAGCTGTTAGAAATGATAAAACGAATATGTTGCCTTTTTTAAATATGTTTGGTAAACATTCTAGTTATGAAAATATACAAGTTTTTGGCTAGCTGTACTTGTTATCTTTATTTTAAAAGCCCCAAAACGCCCACATTTTCGTCATCTTATCATTAATAAATAAGTCATTGTAGCTCGCTTGTTATGTTTTTCATATCTATCAAATGATTTGTGATAAGTTTGTTGTTATCACTGTTATAATTATTTGTACTCTTAATCTTTATTGAAATATATTGCTAGTGCAGTCGTCACTGCAACACTTTTTCTTTCTTTCTTCCCATCCTCCTTTTTTCCTCTTCCTCCTTCCGGTGAATGTACAAATTTGAAGGCAACGTAGATCTGATATCTTATTTGTCATTTATACATTAGAAAGGATGAAGTATGCAGGAATATTTCCACAAGTTTAAACATTTTTCTAACCTAACTTGTTAAAATAGTTCAATATTGATAAATGTAAGAAATAAATTAAATTTAAGATACATTTACTAACAACTTTTTTTAACTTTAAGAGTTTTTGACAAGAATTAATTTTGTGAACGAAATTAAAACTATATAGGAATTTGAGTGATAAAAATTTACGTGATAATAATAACGTTACGAGTGATTTTGAGAGTTGGATTAATTAATTTTGAGATGAAATTTTAATATGATATTAGAGTCAATTTATGTATATTCACTTGTAGACATTTGTAGGTATAAAAAAATTAAAAACAAATGAAGAGGAGTATTAAAATAATTTTACATTGATACATATAGTGAATAAATTAAATTTAGTATATAAAAAACCTTTCTACTTATTATCTATTAATTTTGAGATAGAATTTTAATACAATTGCACTCGACTTGTGGATTTTAAGTTTCTAATAATGATCTCAAGTGTATATTTTAAATGATTTACCTCTTGTTTAACAATTTAACGTATAATTTTATTTTTAAATTTTTTAAAAGAAAAAATACCATGGATAAGCACGTACGACAATAAGGTTGTAGCTAGCTTTTATAATTTTTAAAAGATAAATCTTATCTTACGAGGAAGAATTAATTCTTCTTCCCCTTGGGATTCATGCTGCATATGGTAAGCGCAGAAGCTTGCTTAACAAGGTTTTAACTTGGCAAACTAAATAGTTACGATGGAATAAAAATATTAATCAGAGGAATTTCAACCTTCCTCAGCTTATTCGTTTATACAAGACAAGACGGGGCATATTATACCAACCCCCCCACCCGCATGTTTCGATTTCACCGGTATACCCCAACACGCCGTCCCACCATTCCAGATTTTTTTTTTTTGAGAAAAAAGAAAACACCTTACGCCACCAAAACCAAAAATAAAAGAGCCGATGGATACTTTCAAAGAATACGGGAACGGAGGATATGTTCGAGCACTTGCCTTTCCTCTTTCAATTCCTCCGGCGGTGCAGAGACGGAGTAGGACGGACCGGCGGGGCGAGATCACAGCTGGCCGTCGGAATCATCGTCTGCGAGCGGCTCAGCATGTGCACCATGGACGGCGTCTGATAAGAAACGTGATGGGCGTTGGCGCTGCCGGCGCCGTCCGTGGAGCTCCCTCTTGTCGTCGCCCTCTGCCAAGAGTGCGAGCTCAGGCCGGAGAGCACGTACGCCCGCCCCGTCGCCTCGTATCGCTGCCTGCTCGCCATTCTGTCCTCCATCTCCTGCAGCTCCGCGTCCAAGGCCACGCAGAGTCCGTCCGACGACCGCGCCGACGGAGTGTTGCGCAGCACCAGCCGGCATTTCTCGAGTACGCAGACGGCGTGAGACAGCTCCCCTCTCTCCGCGTAGGCCCTCGCCTCGGCCATTGCCTCGGCCGCGCGGAGCCGATTGCGCTGCCGGTCGACCTCGACGGAAGTGACGGCCTCGGCCGCGCTGACCACTTCCGGCCTTGGGATGCTCACGTGTTTGGGGCTGGGGTGGATGGTCTCGGCCGACACAGGGTCCGTGTAGACGCAGCCGACCTTGAACAGGAGCGTGGCCTCTCCTTCGGAGTGGGAGGTCACGGGCGGGACGTTCACGGAAACGAGGAAATCCCTCTCTTCCTCCGCGTAAAGGTCTCCCAGGTCGACGGACGCCTTGGCTCGGTGGCCCGCGACATCAGCGCCGTAGCTGCCCGACTTGATAGAGCAGATGCGCACGCCGGGGTGTACGCACTCCACGCTGGCACGCAGCTCCTGAACGACCACGCTCAGCAGCCCACCGATGCACCGCGCGAAGGCGTCCTGGATCACGCCTTCCGCCTCGATGAAGGAGAAGGTGCCGCCAGAAGTCTCCGAGATGGAATGCATCGACGCGGAGTCGTGGTCGGCGCCGAAGCCGAAGGCGTGCACGGGGACGTGCTGTGCACTGGTGTTGCCACGGACGGAGGCTGGGAGGAGGGAGTCGTAGTCGGGGCGGGTGAGGGAGCCAGACGACATGGTGTACGTGTCCTGTCCGTCCGACAGAAGAATCATGCTGGACACGGGATTCCTCTCGAGGCGTTCGTACGTCACCTTCGCACCCTTCCGAAGCCCATCCGCAATGTTGGTTCCACCCCCGGAGACCAGCGAGTTAACGGCTTGGAGTGCGTGTCGCCGCCCAGGTTCGGTCATGCGGCGTAACGGGAAGAGACGTCGGGCAGTCGACGAGAAGGCAACCACGGACAGGCGATCACAACTCCCAAGGTTCTGGATCACAAACCCCATGGCCCTCTTCAGAAGAGCCAGCTTGGTACCTGCCATGCTCCCGCTCACGTCGAGCACGGTGACGATATCTACCGGAGCACGGGAAGCGGGCGCGGCGCCCACCCACTGCTTCCTCCCTGAGCTGGGGCATCCCAAGGGGGCCTTCAGATGGATCAAGACGGTGAAATCCTCCTTCCACGCGCATCTCTCCACGGCCGCGAATTCTGTATAGGCCTTCACCTCAACCGCCTGGGCCGACGACGGTTGTTCCGTCCACCTTGGGGGTTCGGTACGAGGATCCATGGGCTCGTCGTCGTTGAACAAGGCCGGCTCCGAAATGTGGAAGAGCGTCGCGATCGACTGCCGACGGCCGCTGGAATTGGAGCGAGGAAGCCTGCGCAAGACGGTGGTGTGGTCGTCGTCGCTCTGCCATTGAACGGGGCTCACCCTGCTGGGCCTTCCGTGAGGTGGTTCATTGAACGGGATCTCCTTCCACGAGGCCCGGCAGACGGGGCATATGTTGTTGCCATGCTTCACATTGGACACAATGCACAGGAAGTGGAAGGTGTGAGAGCATTCTGCAGTGAAGAGCGCACGGCCGTTCCCGGACCTCATCGAGCCCAAACAAATGGCGCAGGTCTTCTGCATGCAGGAGGTGATGGCAAAGGCAGAGAGCATTAGGAACACGGTAAATGGAAAAACAGGGGAAGCCTCAGATATTGATACAAGTTCGGCTCCCTCAACGAGATGGTGGTAGGTCTTCACATCAATCAACAAAAGCTAACGAAAGTCAAGATTTCACAACAGGCAAGATAGTAATCCCAAGAAGTAACAGATGCGAACATACCCAAACAGTTCTGAACATACCCAAACAGTTTCAGTCGGTCTTAGAAACTAAAAAAATTCAACCAATTTCAATGCACGGGCCTCCAAGATCGATGCCACCTCACTCGCAGATTCCATAAATGAAGGAGATGGGTACCATAAACAAATTCACTTTTGAGTCAAATCATTTCCTGTGTTTGGCATAAATGTCACAATCCAGTGAGGAAGAGGCATTCCATCGAATTCTTCGTCAATTTCAATCTCCTTTACCATTACACAAATACATCCTTATTTTTCATAAAGCTGCCACCGTACGATTCCGATAGCCGCTTTTGCTGTCGATGACATCGTGGTATGCATCGTAGAAACCAGTTGTTCTTCGGAAATTGATAAGCCAGATGCTTTTGCTGAAGGAGGAGGGAGGAAGAGGAGAAAAGAGTGGGGAATGACCAGGAAAGCGGTTCCTCCTTTCAGCCACACAGAAATCAAAGGAAAAAGTATTAAGTGGTATTTTATCTTCGTCGTGATAAGCTAGATGGCACTGACGAATTAAAGCTGTTACTCGGCTTTACCGTCGCAAAAAAGACGAAAAAAGCAGGTGACCCCACGGAAATGCAGGGCAGCATCCTCCAACTCCATGATTTGAAAGGGGAAGAATATAAAATGTGTTTAATGGGAAAGAAAGGCATCAATTTAGGTTACGGGTCAATGGGACGTTTGCGTCTTTTGACAATTAAATCTTAATCAAAACAAGGTGGTTGTGTCTTCCCGGATCAGGAAAAACACAAATATTCTGAGATTTATATCTCCACGGCTGCAATGCCTATTACCGTAAAGAAGGTCGAGATCTGAAACGCACGCACAATCGTCGAAACTACGAACAAGAACTCGAAAAACTGGCTCGACCAAGCAAGCGATTTGGCGGAGAAAAAAATGGAAGGAAGAAAAAGGGGGAAATCATGAAAAGAGGATTTTTAAATTGAAGAAAAGGAAAGCAAAGATAGGAGACGTAAAGAATCAGACCTTTGATGATATGCTCCTGGTCCACGACACCGAGGTCGGTTGCGATCTGCTGGACGGGGCGGAACTGGAGTTGAAGCCGGTGCGCCTTCCATGGACGTCAATCGAGGAGGAGGGAGGAGCATCGTCGTCCAGCGTACTGGGGACGTACACACACAGATTACCCAAGCCAAGAGCGGATCTCAGCTTCTTCCACCTGCTACCCATGAAAAGAAGGCGGATACCCGCCAGAACCCCCAACCTTACACCGAAAACCACAGATCTGGCCTTGGGAGTCAGAAAACCGGATGGTTAATATAGGAGGAAGAAGGCGGGAGGAGTTATTCAGGGACCGTGCCTTCTAAGGATGAGAAACCCTAGCGCTGGCAACACGATCAAAACGACGATTCGGACGACGCCGGAGCCCAGTTTGCCACCGCAACCACCGTGGCTGGAAGTCACGCACGTCTGTCGGCCTCCCTCTCCCTCTTCGTTTCTCTCTCCGCCCCCTCTTTGGCTCTTTCCCTACCCAGCTTCGGCTTCGCTCATCCCACGGGTTTGACATCCGAATTCTGAACAATTTCACACCCAACACTTACATATAAATATCGATCGGCCTTTTTGCATCTTACCTCCCACACGTATTCATTATTATTTTTATTTTATCTGTCATGATATATGGTCTCGTTTATTTTTTCGTAATTTTAACTTTAATTTTAATTTTATATAATTTTTTATTTTATAATTTATAATATAATTTTATCATTATTTATGAAATTATCTTTAATTTTAATTTTTCACCGTTATTAAAATTAAAACTAGAGCTTAAATTGGATAAATAAATAAACCTTGTAAGTCTGTTTGTTATATGTATCGTAATTTTTTTTTAAGTAAATAAATTTAAAATTCAGATAAAAGAAAATTTAGAAGAGATATTTGTAAGAGATAATCTATTTATATATGACAAAAAAATAAATCAACTAAAATCGATAATGGTAACGATGAAAAGATTATATCTTGTAAATTTTGCTAAGTGACGGAAGAAGAAAATGGAGCATTTAGATTTGAGTTGTAATCAACGATGGTAAGTTCATCAAGAAGGGAATTGACATTCATGTTAACGACAATGAATATGTGAGAGTTGTTTGAAAGAAAAAATAGATAAGATACATGTAACAATGGTGACGAAGATACACAGAGCGAATGTAAAAATGAGATTTGATTTTTTTTAATAAATCGTGTAGAATTTCATAAGAGGAGAAGAGTAAATCTGAAAAAAAAATCTATTATTTATATTATTGAAAATTTTAAATTTTTTTTCTTAAATTACCATCGTACAAATATACCTTCAAATCTAGAAATATTTTTCAAATTTTTTACATTTTTTTTGAAGGTGCACAAACTCCCCTCTTACGATTATGTTTGAGAAGATTTTTTAATTTTAATTTTATTTTAATATAAATTTAACTTGTATAAATTTTAAATAATAAATTATTATACAATTTTAATTTCATTTATTTTACTATTTCAATTAAATTTCATAATATATTCTACCACGCATTAAAAATTTAGTGTTTAACTAATCACATACTTAGCCTATATTTAGTAATGAGGTTTGGTAAAATTTTTACACACAAAGTTAATGATTTATAGTATTTTATTAAATAATATATATGAATAATAATTATAATATTTGTTTACTATAGTAGTTAAATATAAATTGACGAAAATACTTCAACCAATTTTAGAAAAAAAGAGTTTTGTGAATTTTTTAAGTTTCTTTTTCATGTTCGTCAAATTCCCATAAAGTAAACATTGATTCGTAACCTTATTTTGAAAAAAATAAAAGTAAAAATATACTATAATTTGAGAAAAATTGAAAAAAATATTTATTATTCTTCGATACATTAAACCAATTTTTACTGAAGTTATTTCAAAAATATAGAAAAATATTAACAACAAAATATTATTCAATAATACGATAATTCAACGTGATTGTAACACAAGAATTTTTTCGTATACATTTTCTATCATTATATTACAAAAAATATCTTACAATAATTCTATTGTATAATATTTATTATTAAGTAAATAATTTTCACCGATAACGATAAAATTAAAATTAAAATATAAAATTCACTTTTTTACCATCGTACGCGACTTGCAAAAATGGTCCAATGTTGTTTTCCTTCACCTTGGGAATCACAATTAAGGTGTATAATAAAAACTGGTAGTGTATAGTATTTTACAGTTGTAATAAATATAATTTGAAGGTATATTTATTGAAAAGATAAAATTAAGTAAGTTAAAATTTATATTTTTAAAAAATTACATGATGTATGACGTAAATGGTTTTACATGATTTTTAATATAAAATATTAAATTTATTTAATAAATATTATCGTAGATCATTATAATATATAATAAAAAATTAATATATACAATAAAAAAACTCTATAATAAATATACCCCACATTTCAGCACACCGCATAAGTAAATATGGGTTTAATCTCACCTTCGAAACAAACAACCCCTCGAGTACACGACATGAGCATATTGACCGTGACATGTGTTATAACCGTGCGGATTTCAACACCACCTAACGTAAGTCTCTCACACGTTATTCTCATGTTATATTAATTTTCTGTTACAGGAGTGTTCAATTCAAATGTGCGGTCTAGTTTTTTTTTATTTTTAAATTTTAAAAATATTTTAAATTTTATGATAATATTTTTAAAAAAAATTTACTTTTTTAAATCAAAATTATTCTTTTCATTTCTTTTATCTTAAAATCGTTCTCTTAAAATTTATTTTTTTCCACTTCTATGGAAATGAAAAAAAACGAGGAATGCATTTATAAATAATATTTTTTAACTTTTAAAATTAATCTTATTATTATTTTATAGATTTTAACTTCTTTTATAAAATTATTTTCAATTTTAAATTTTTTTTAACTTTCAAAAAGATTGTAGATGAACGCCTTACATGTCTATAATATCTTAATTATAATATTTTAAAAATATTTTTATTATATCATTTTTTCTTTTCGTAAATCATATAATTAGAAGTTACTGTTTTGCTTCATAAATCATGTGGTTAATATCTCAAAATAGTATATTAAAATTAAATTTGATATATTGTTTTCAGATGCTCAAAATAAAAATTTTCATAACTGGCTGTGTGAAA